>CAUYQU010063053.1:0-26447 GCA_963574635.1 Cheracebus regulus
TGGTGGAGAAAAGAAATTTTGCTTCATAATTAGAAAAACTCACAATAAAACTTGCCAAGAAAAACAAGAACAAAAAAGCCATTTGAAAATAAATACAGTCCATGCCAAAGTAGTATAAAATGAAGCCAGAAGTCTTCGAAAAGAAAACATTTTCCTTTCAATATTTTCTCTTTTTAATAATTTTCTGAAATTGGTGAGACTGTCAAATTCAGGGGTTGCTGAGCTGTTCTGATTTGGTTCTGTTAAAAGAGGCAATGTGAAATATTAAAAATGGCAATCTTGGTTTAAAAATGCACTGACCTATTCTGTTGATCAGGTCCTTTAGGCTCATGCCAAGAAACACAATAGCTGATAATGTCTTAAGTGTTTCTGGAGTAATTAATGCCTTAATCTTTCTAGTGATTTTATAATCTATTCCAAGTTACCCTGTAAAGGCTGGCACAAAATTGTGTGGCCAAACATTTACATACTTACAATAAAATCCTCAACTGTTTTTACTTAAAAATTGTGCTTAATGTCAGCTCAATGTTTCTTAAATTTACCTATCTCACAACACTAAAAAAATCATGTACACAGAAATAAGAACACCACAAAAACCATTAAGTGCACATATAAAAGATAATAGCAAAAAATGGTCTCAGATAAACTGTGTACAAAAAACAAACTGACAGATTTAGTTATACTGATTAATACTAGTCTTTTGGTAGGTTTTAAAGGCAACAGATAAAGAGTCAAACAGATACATATAAACCAATAGGTAAGATGGCATATATTGTCTTATATACCAATACAGACTAAAATTCGGAGTACCACATGATGTTCTTAGGTTCCGTCTAGTATTTCTAAAGTGTGTACACAAACAGATACCCCAACATGTTTAGTATTTTTATAGTATGTAAAAAGTATTTGATAAGAAATATCATTTACCCTTTGGTATCTGTTTTTTCACCACTGTTGTCCTTGGATTTATCTTCTTCTTTAACATCTAAAAATAAAGATTGGGAAAAGATTAAAACCTATCTTGAAATATAAAATATGTATACACATTATTTCAAAATATCCTTTATTTTTAAAATATAAAAAGCCATCATTCAATCTTATTATTCAATCTAAATAAGCTTTGTGTTGGATGTGTCCTAAACAATGGCAGTAACAAGCTTTCAATAGTCACAGGACTGGGGAGGGAAGAGAAAACATGGCCCTAACTCTAGGTTTTGACCCTACAATTTTTAAAAAAAGCTTTCTGTGGTAGCATTTCATTTTTCTGTAAGATGAACAATTTTAACAATTGCAAGGCCGTATCAGAAGAGTCTCATCACCAAATAGAGGGTTTATTTTTTAAGCACAGGAAAGATTAAGATTTTAAAAATGAGAACACCAAAAAAAGAAAGACAAGAAGATATACTGACAATGAAAGAAAAGAAAAAAAGCTAGAAAAATCCTACGCTAAAGTTAAGTCCTTCTTAACCTCAGTCATGGCTTGAATTTGGATGTCAGTCAGTATACAAATATAGACTGAAGTCATCACTGTAATACATTGGGAATTTAAAACTATAAAATGGTAGATAAATAACTGTATGTAGCCTACTGACAAGTGAATCCATTAAGTAAAAGAACAGAACTAGATATGTCAGATGTTATAGATTCCCAACTTTCTAGTTAAAAAAAAAAAAATAGAAAGAACCACCTTAACTCACGTAACTTCAATTTGATAGATACAGGAAAAGTTGGATCAGTATCTCTAAATAAATCGGTTTTTTCACATGCTACAGGATCAAAATTAACAGATTACTTGTGTGCTCTTACCATTATTTGCATTAGGAAATATATCAAGTGTTGAGAATACAAATATTTAAGATACTGTGTTCCCTAGCCATGAGCAGCTCAATCTAGCAGGGAGACAAAATCCTACAATATGATGTGTTAAATAAAATGGCAGAGGCATGTGTAAGTGTTCTGGGAATTCATATGAAAGGTAACAGATTCCAGTAACAAATTCAACTGCCTAAAGTTGACACAGTGTTTTAAAGCAAGGCAATGTATCAAAGCATTACCTTCTCCCTAATCCAGGTTCCCAAATCCCCTATCTTTCCTCAGAGTTTTTAATGTTTTCTTCAATTTCTGAACAAAATCCATTGTTTGACCTTTTTCAAAATGGCAAAATTTGTCTAAGGATAATGTAACTCTTCTTTGTGGTTTCTCCCATTAAATAAGTTTTAGGTAATTAAAAATTACCTTGCAAGTTCGGTTCTGACCATACACTACGAATAGATTCATAATTAATTATTTTGTCCTCTTTCTTATCCAATCTATATTCACAATGCAATTTCACTATTTTAAACCTGTGTTATCAAGAAGATAATAAGATTTAAGCAAATAGAAACAATAATATTTATTTAAAAGCTTTTAAGAGCTAAGTACCATTTATATGTAAGAAAAAAAAGTATCATTTACCTAGCACACTTCCTCCTTTGATACTTGTGCAACTGACTTCAGGATCTCATAAAAATTGCATTGTAGCTCAATTTTAAAAATTTACAATTAAAACACAATTACCAAGAAACAAATCTGACCTGCTTTTTTGTCCTCTGTTTCTTTCTTATCTTCTTCAATTCTAGCCTTCTTTGCTCCTTTCTTATGATCAGCCACATTTCTTCGACCTCCTTCTCCTTCATCCTCAGAATCTGAGAATTCTTCATCACAAGCTATCCGCTTGTCTGATGCTCTAACTGCACAAAAGATTTTAATAAATTTTGACAAAAACAGTCACAGGCTTTATAATCATTACAGCACACTCTTACAAATGCACTAACCAGTTACCACATTTAAAGGTAAAGGATAACAGATGCCTAGTGATTTTAAGATTTGAACAGAATGAATGGTTTGTTTAATACTGAAAACTCTGCTTTCACGTTTGAAGAAATGGTTCAAAAACACATAATAAAATTTGGGGGAATCTCATTTTGTTTTTCTTTTAAAAATTTCTGAAGGAAAAAAAGTGTGTTTTTGTAATAGGGGATGGGAATAATGTCATTACTTAAAAAGTAGTATTTTATTTCAGAGCTGAGAGGTAAAGCAGACCAAAGAGACAATACTAATACCAAATACATTAGACAGTTTATACCATTACACATACCATTATGCTATAATCTAACAATCATATTAAATCATATTAAGTGTAATGAGAAGTTATAAAAATCAAACAGATGTTTAGTTATTTAGTTCACTCTACTTTAGACAAATGATATGTCTTCTCATTAATTTCCAAATATACTAAAGTGGCCAATTTTTGAAAACTTTCAATCATATATGTATATCCAGTCATATAAACTTAAACTGTTGACACCCAAATCAGGTTTTGAGACATCACATCAGAAACCTAAGTCTCTGAAAATGGCAAAAATGACAATAATAGTGTGCTCATTAACATGACTTATAGTGAAGTTCGTAGGCCACTAAAACCTTCAATTTGAAGTATCATTTTGACAAAACAGAAAGTCAAGCCATTATCTTACTAGAAATTCTCTTGTCTGGATCTTCTCCATCTTCATCACCACTGTCTTCATGAACAGCATCTTCTGGAATAGCTTGCATCTGGACACCAGGTGCATGAGGTAACATGCGCAAATTTTCAAATAAACGCTGCCTAATTTACACATGCAAAGTTTATTAGACAAAATGCAGTTTTTTGCATTTCTTCTTACATGCAAGAGAAAATACTTAGCAAAAAATTTCATCTTTGACCTAGCTAAACCTATAAATTAAAAGGTCTCTCTCTGTTGTCCAGACTAGAGCCCAGTGGGAATATCACAGCTCACTGCAGCCTTGAACTCCTGGCAATCCTCCAGTCTCAGCCTCTGCACTAGGACTACAAGCATACGCCACCAAGCCCGGCTAAGTTTTAAATTTTTTGCAAACAAAGTCTCACTACATTGCCCAGCTGGTCACAAATTCCTTGTCTAAAACTATCCTCCTGCCTTGGACTTCCAAAGCATTAGGATTACAAGCATGAGCCACATTGGCTGGCCAAGGAGGAACTACTTTAGTCCCCCATTTCAATGATGAAAAAACATAAGCACAAAGGCAAGTGAACTTATAAAATGTCATACAGCTTGTCTGTGGTACAGAGATGACTCAAACCCATGCTATGTACTATGTCTCTACTTGGCTTGTGGAGATAAAGCCTTAAAAAAATATTTCAGACAATGAACATAACTTACAGTGCCCCTTGCAATTTTAAAATACGTTTCAACAATAAAAAAAATTCTGTCCATTAACTGAAGAAATTAAATGGTTGAACATGGTGGCTCATGCCTGTAATCTCAGCACTTTTGAGAGGAAAGGTGAGAGGATCACTTGAAGCCAGGAGTTCGAGACCAGCCTGGGCAACAAAGCAATACCCTATCCTGACAAAAAATTTAAAAAATTAAAAAAAAAAAATCAGTAAATGTTTCGAATCCTTTTGAAAAAGACAAGAGAAATATCTAATAATGTTTAAAGGACGCATCATACTTGGCCCTCTAAAGCATCCTAAATCTTTGTCAAGATAAAATGTTTATCTAAACAATTCAATAATTTCTTACTTTATCTTTTCCATATATTCTGGAGTGTTCTGGTTTGTCATATTTGAAGGACTAATATGCAGTTTGAAGTCTGGTCCAAAATACTCAAAGTAATCATTATATGGCAACTCTAATGAAAACAACAAAATTAAGTTACATATTACAAGCTTAGTTTTCACAAAAATCCATGCACAGAATCCAGATTGAGGTAGTGAAATACTTCCAAAGAAACTGTTTAAAGGTGAGCACAAAGTGAATGTTCTCCTATTTATAAAGAATGGCGCTTACTTTAACCGTTCAACCATCTATTTCTATATATAGACAGCCACTGACTTTCAACAGCTTGACTTAACAGTTTTCTGGCTTTCTTGTTATAACTTCAATGTCATGTATTCAACATCATGTATTCAATAAATTACATAAGATAGTCAACACTTTATTTTTATAAAACAGGCTCAATATTAGATTATTCTGTCCAACTGTAGGTTAACCTAAGTGTTCTGAGCACATTTAAAGCAGGCTGGGCTAAGTCAGGATATGTGCTAGGTTAGGTGTATTATATCAATTTTCTACTTATACTTTCAACTTATGATGGGTTTATCAGGACCTAATTGCAACATAAGTGGAGGAGAATCTGTATTGACAGTTCATACAATAAAGATATGATAGTAAGAACACTTACCATTGGGAATCTCACAATCAAGGGCAACTGCAGTCTCATATGTCCAACATCGAGCAACATTACGGATTGTGTATCCACCTCCTCCAAGCATCAGTAATGGTAAGTTAAAAGTTTTTACAACTTCTACACATTTAGCATGACCTAAGACAAGAAGATTTGGGTAACATATTGTAACAGTTTGAAAAATAAATTTTAAAAAGATAATAAATGCAAAGAAAATGTTATTCAACCAAAATGAGTTTTCTAAATATTTAAAGAATAAAAATGTAAAAAGTTTCAAGTCTAAAACTTCTTTCCAAACATGTTTCACACAATAACACATATTAAAAAATTAAAGCATAACTAGCTATTTTAGCAAGTGTCCCTGATAGAAAAGTCAAGTACGCAACTATACTAAGATTATGATACAAATATACACTTACTTTATTAACACAGAAAGATGTTCATGTAGGGTTACACGGTGAAAACAATCAGATTACAATAAATCATTATGTATAATCTAAAATTTTTATTACCATTTCTTTCCCTATGGATATCTATAAAATAATTATGGAAAGCTATACAACATAGTTTAACCCCAGATTAACTTTAGGTAGTGGTATTATGAGTAATTTTCATAACTTAAAACTTAAAAATATCTATTACTGTTTTTGAAAACTTCAACCAACTTCTATGTGTAAAAATTTAACAGTAAACCTAACATAAAAGCAAGTATTTTCTCTGGATAAATGTCATATAATTCAATAATCATTTATAAATTACCAGTAAGTTCCCTTCCCAGAATATTACCAGTTAGGCACAAAACTCAATCTTTAAAGAAAATCCTTCAATTACAAAAGACATTCATGTATACTGAAGAGTATTCAGAAAAAAAATTAAAAAGGGACAAAGAAAAAACCAACCACCTAAAAACCACATTATTAAAAAACTGTTTTTCTATATTTCCTTCCAATTCAGAGTCAATTTTACCAAGTTTATCTGTTCTCTTCATGTAATTGTATACTGTGGGAATTTTCATTAAGCATTCTTCAATAGTTGCATTATGTGATTCACATAATTGCAGCACCCAATTTGTAATACTGCCACTAGAAGTTTCTCATAATAGATAAAAACCATTTCAATATTTTTAAAGACAAAACAAACATACAAAAAGTTAATTTACAGGCTTCCAAGTAAAGATAGCTGGCTAAATAAAGATGTTTACTTTTCCTTCATCCCAAAACTTGACAAAAATGACTGGAAAGGGATATTTTTTTAAGGCCAAAATTCATAAAAATGAAGAATGGGAGAGAATACAAGAGCAAGAACGTAACTGAAGGCAACAAGGAGATGGACAAGAGATAACTAACTTCAGCAGATCTGAAAAAGTTGAATCAGTGCTGGCAGTAGCAACAACTCAGAATGAAGTTTAAGACTTTGAATTACAAATATCCTTATATGCTTTATACAACTGAAACTCTATTAGCTAAAATACAATGTGAACTTTTTTCTAAGAGTGAACTGCTGCAGTTTATAATTATAAAACCTATTAAGAAAAAACATTAAGGACTTTCAAGTCAAACAGGAAAACTGACAGTTAATACACATTTTTAAGAGTGCATTAGGTAGATCATTTTAGAAAGTTTATAAACATTTTGAGGCAAAAGATGGTTATTAACACATTAAGTTAAAACATAAAACTGTTGCTGTTCAACCACTGCTGACCTACAAAGGGACAATTAATTTAGTATCATTCAACTTAAGAATAATAGATTATACCGTAACTCTAATACTAGCTGGGGTAGTAGCAATCATAACCTTAAAAAAGCTTTTAATATCTGTATTTAGTTGTCCAATTCCATTCAGACCAGCAACTGTTCTGGAGAAAGTTCTATTTGAGAATTCTCCACATCTTAGAGAATACAAAGTGAGTGTATCAACTTGCTACCTAAAAGTTCACATAGAGGAAAAACCTCTAAAATCATGCACACTCATGATAAAAATCATTTATAATCTACATATAAATTTTAAAATCTTATTCAATAACATTTCAGATTTATTCTTACACCCTAGAAGTCCATTCCATGATGGTGATATTTTGCTTTGGCCTGATTTCAACATATGATCAAAAGTTAGTAGGTAGTACAGCACTCCTAATCTCCCACACGGTTTTTATCAGCAAGCTACATGAGGTGCTCCACCAAAACGTGAGAAAAAATTAAGGACATAGAACAGAGCCACCAAAGGGATCCAACACAAGAGAAAAGCAAAGAATAGCTATATGTCCCTCCAGGGACACAGTCATTTTCCCTCTTAAAATAGTCATCCAAACATTAACAGATGAGAAGGCTGTTTTTCAAGAAAGTAAAAGTGATAGAATACTCAGCGAATCTGAACACATGAAGATACTCCAACACCAATAGTTTAGCAATAAGTGAAGAGAAAACTAAGCAAATGAGAAACTTAGGAACAATTATGAGGCAAAGAAAAATTAGGTAAGATGGATAGTGTTTAAAGATGCTGCTGTGAACACTAAATATCACAAACAAATTCTGATTTGCAAAGAGAGATATGGGAAGAGTACAAGCATACTGTGGGCAAAGTGGTGTGGAGAGCTAAACCCTCTTCTTCCTTAATGAGAAATGAATAATTCAATTAAGTAACCAAGTATGCATGTTATTTACACTAAAAGAGTCAGCAAAAACATTCAAAAATAGCTGCCTTGGGTTGACACTACAATAAACCTTATAAAACTAGTCATACACAAATGTACATATAAATCTGACACAATGAAACAAGAATAATTGTAGTCATACATACAACAGACAAAACTCCAAGAAAAATGCAGAGTATAGTGTTAAAACAGCAGGCAAGAAACTACAATGAGAACTTTTATGGGAAGTTCCTGGGTGGAAGAAAAATCATTTTTTTAGTGGGAATACCACACTTAAATTGCTTACCTTTGACTGTTAGATTGAAACAACCCAGTCTATCACCAGATAATGAGTCTGCACCACACTGTAATACCACAGCACTTGGTTGATACATCTCCATCACCTTTGAGATAATCTACACACAAGGCAACAAATGTTAGCATCTCTAATAACATTCTGAAATTCCATTCCAATTTTGAAAATACTACTACTTACAGGCTTAAATATCTGCCCATATGACTCATCATCTATACCATCTCTCATTGGAAAATTGACAGCATAGTATTTGCCTTTTCCAGCACCAATATCCTAAAATACATAGTTAAAATAGATTTTAGAGAATATTCTATCATAAAAAGTTTGACATTTGTTTACTACATTTTGAAAAGATTAAAAGACAATATTAAGGATCCAATTTTGAATTCATCTTAGAAGTTGAGACAGGAACAATCAAATTGAGAAAGAAAATAATAAAGAACAAATAAGTATATGCTCCAATATTTATAGACTGCTTGTAAAGCATACAAGAATCATTTCCAATTAATCTATAGTGATTATTTTTGGGAGAAAAGAAATTTAACACAAGCAGTTAAAGGCAACAAAATTACATTATTACATTAAACCAAAAAACAAATCATAAGCAGAATACATAAGATGACGAGGTAACTTTATAAGTAAACCACTGGAAAATAAATTAAGCCGAAAAGCCCTGCAGGACAATCATCTGCAGAATCCTTCTTGTGGTTCATAATCTCTTGGTGTGAGTTTACTTATGATGAAAGAATGACCCAGACTTTTGTGAAGATTTAACAGCTACTGACTAAAGCACCAGATTTGTTCTTTTTTTTTTTTTGAGATGGAATTTCGCTCTTGTTGCCTAGGCTGGAGTGCAATGGCACAATCTTGGCTCACTGCAATCTCTGCCTCCCAGGTTCAAGTGATTCTCCTGCCTCAGCCTCCCAAGAAGCTGGGATTACAGGCTTGCGGCACCACACCCGGCTAATTTTATATTTTTAGTAAAGACAGGGTTTCTCCACGTTGGTCAGGCTGGTCTCGAACTCCGACATCAGGTGATCCGCCCACCTTGGCCTCTCAAAGTGCTAGAATTACAGGCATGAGCCACCACGTCCAGTCTCAGATTTGTTCTTTAATTGGACTTCAAATAAATTTTCTTTCTACTTGTTGAATGAGTACCACTCCAGGCATGAATCTCTCTCAAAAGATGCAAAGGTTCCAACTACATATACTCTTAAGTGATATATACATGTATTATATATACTTATTTCATTTATTTGCATCTGTTATGCATTTGCTTGTATGTATGTGTATGCATTTCTGTGTATATATATGCATTCCTAGAAGATACCGTATAGTACAGACATTTCTACAAAATAGTATTTTAACTGCAATACCAAAGAATTGGGAGATGCCTAATTCTTTTCTTTTGTGATGGAATCCCACTCTGTTGCCCAGGCTGGAGTGCAGTGGTGCAATCTCAGCTCACTGCAACCTCCACTTCCTGGATTCAAGCAATTCTCCTGTCTCAGCCTCCCAAGTTGCTAGGAGTCCAGGCAAATGCCACCATGCCCAGCTACTGTCTATTTTTAGTAAAGACAGGGTTTCACTATATTGGTCAGACTGGTTTCAAACTCCTCACCTCAGGTAATCCACCTGCCTTGGCCTTCCAAAGTGCTGGAATTACAGGCATGAGCCACCGTGCCTGGCTGGGGGCTGGGGGGCACCTAAGTCTTACGTGTGTTAAATGATAATGTCTGAAGATCCATTAATTTTTAGGATTACTAGCACTTGTGCAAATTCTTCCTGAACCTCTCATGGAATGATCTTAGCTTCAGTTCAATTTTACAAAAGCAAAATTTACCCGCAATGTTAGAGTTATGAGACCCAACATCCAACGAGAAAAAAGCAAGCGGAATTATACACCTCCTCTCCCAATATTTCTTAAAGAAGTCTAAATTTTTGTTAAGATTTATTAACTAAATATAAGTCATACAAATGTGGAAAAGCCAAAGTATTGTGAATCCTTACACTCCTGCTGCACAGTTAAAATACAGATGAAATATATTTTGACCCTAAGATTTCAGAACACAGAAAAGCTGGTCAGCACTTCTCATCCTAAGTGCCACTAACTAGCTGATAACTCAGAACTGCTGCCCTTGTTAGACTAAGCTTTATCTCTTCCAGGTCTCATTCTGCAACTGCTACTACACCTTTCTATTTCTTTCTTCCACTAGACTACTTGAATTAAAGCAAACAGAGTTTCAACAATGAGCTAAGCTCAGAGTAGCCTCATTTTCAGCCTTAGAATGAATTGGCAGGCAGAAAAATGAGTGCTGATTAAATTAACATCCAAAGATACACGTGAATTATACAGAAAGTCCAAATACAGCTGTACATATAGTGATTGATTTTAATTCTCTCACAGTTATGGGGACATGCTTAAAATATTCAAACGTTATCCTTAGAACATCATTTTATACAGTGATTGTAAAATCTTAAGTGAGGAAAACAGATATTGAAAGCCATTCTCAAATCCTTCTAAAACATTCATTCTCTCATATTTTCAAAAACTTCAAACTGTAAGAATTATGAATAACTGAAAAGAGACCCTAGGGATATCCACCTGCTGTCAGAAACTAAAAGAGGTTTTCATTTGCCATTTCTAAGATAAACTAAGATTATACTGCAAAGATATTATCTTATTTTTTTAAGCTTAAATCAAAAAAGAGTTTTCCTTGACTTCCACTAGGAGATAATGGTTGCTGACAAAAGTGTTCTATCTGTTTAGAGCAGTGGTTCTTAAACTTTAAGGTGGAGAATCACCCAGAGTTTTTAAGCCCTAAGAGTGTGTATTTCTAACAAGTTCCCAGGTGATGCTGGTCTGCTTTCCTCAGTTAGGGGCCACTGTTTGAGAACCACTGGTCTGTAAGACAAGACCAGGTGGGAAAACGGAGAAATTGAAGGAGTTTACTGGCAAGGAAATGAAATGACAAATCTGCAATTTTAAAATCTAAATAATTTAAACTCAAACCAAACATCTGACCTCCCACTCATTTATAAGTACAGAAAAGTTTTACTAAGGTAATTCTTTTACTCAAAGAGTTTACTGAGAAAGTATCACATTATGGTCTAATAAAAGCCATACAGCTGAAGAATCCTTTAAGGCAACTCTTTAAACTCTGGTTGCTAAATTGTAATGACATACCATAGATATGAAAAATAACTTTAATAAAATAGTTTAGAACTTCGTTCAATCCCATTATAAGATAAATCTCCCACATAATCCAGGCTGAACCAAAAACAGCTGTTTAATTACTGCGTAAATTTCAACATGCATGTAGTTAGGTTCGAAAAAACTGTAGTGAGACAAAACACCTTCAATGAGTTTAGAGAAACAGAATTTGACCAGTGGTTTTCAGTTATAAAAGACAAGAGCATCAAATGGAAAAAGATAACAAAAATAAAATAGAACTATACTTAATTTAACAGGCAGGCAGGGCGACACTGTAGTATTCTTTACCTAAATAAATTACCAATTTTAGAAGCTTAAGGAAAAAAAGATGAAAATTAGACCTACTAAAAATCAAAACCAATCACAAAAGAGAAAAGCAGAACCTAAAAAGACCTAGTCTATTTTATTCCACCGATCTTTACAATCAACAGCAACATAGGCTATTTTGAACCATACGGGTAGTTTTGAAGATTCAAATTGAACATCAAGAGAAAGGCTTCATGCTTTGTTGATAGTCAAAAATTATTCAACCAAAGAAAAGAGCTGAGAAAAAAAAAGTCCTTAAGTTCTCATTAAATTTTTGCTTATAGTCAGCAACAGTGAATTCTAGCAGATGTTACTGCATACAAAATAATTTAATTCTGGATACAAGTTTCAAATTATTAACTCAGGAAAAATACTACTGCAAGTATAGGATTACTAACCTCCTAAAGTCATCTCACAGTATTTATTCAGACAGAATTTAGTCTTACCCTCAAGTCTCCTGTGCCAGGAAAGTATTCCCCATATTTATGGAATGATACCGTCATTACACGATCTGTTGTATAAAAAGCTTCTTCAACACCATCACCATGATGAATATCTATATCAATATATAAGACTCTCTGATGATACCTGAAAACAAATCCATAAGTTTTTGTTTTTTTCTTTAAATGTTCTAAGATGGGAAGAAGCACCATGAATTCAGGAAACCTATTTTTGAGCTCTTGCATTCCAGAATGTTTAATCACCTTTTACTTTCACCCTAAAAGACTATTTAGATATCTGAGGTTTGAGCCTTATGCCTTTAAATACCCACTTGTGGCCCAATGTAGGTTAAAAAATATGTATTTACTCTGTTTGTGAAATTTGTTCTATTCTATATGCTTCAAAAATATAGCACATATTTCTAATATATTAAAAACTGAAGATTACACCAGACTCAAAATTGTTACTTTAATTAAAACACCTCTGTAGTAAATCTTCATTATAAAATAGGGATTGGCAAACTATGGTCCATGGCCCAAATTTAGCCAATTGCCTCTTTTTTACAGTTTTGAACAAGAATAGTTTTTACATTTTTTTAAAATGGTTTAAAAACAAAACCAAGAGTATTTTCTGACATGCGACAATTATAAAAAATTCAAATTTCAGTGTCCATAAAAAATATTTTACTTAAAGATGGCCATGCTCAATTGTTTATTATCTATGGCTTTGTTTGAACTGCAGAATTGAGTAGCTGTGACAGAGGCTACATGGGGTACTCTCATCCCTTCCAACTGGTGCTTGGAGCACCACAGATTACAGAGACACAGCGGTAACTCAAACACATTTTAGGAGCTGTAAGAATCACCATATCATGATTTGTTACCAGTACATACTCATGTCAAAATAAGGGGAAAGTGGACTTCTCCTGTTATCCTTTTGAAGTACAGTGAAGTGAGATTTTGTTATTAAAGTAGATGGCAAAGTACGGTGTTTATTATGTAATGGTGCCATAGCTGTGCTAAATAAAACAATACAATGTAAATTGATATTTCCAGACTAAGCACTCATAAAAATATTCTCATAAGAATATAAAGAGCAGGCCAGGTGCGGTGGCTCACACCTGTAATCCCAGCTCTTAGGCAGAGTAGGAGGACAGCTTGAGCCCAGGAGTTCGAGACCTGCCTGGGCAATATAAAAGACCCCGTTTCTCCACAAAAAGGGGGGGAAACAGACAGAAAAAAAAAAAAGAATATAAAAAGCTATCATAGAATAGCAAAATTTCTTCACAAGATTAAAAAACAGAAATGAGGCTGTGATCAAGGTAAAGTTTGAGTGGCTCATGTGTTAGATAAGCAAGGAAAGCTGTGCACCAAGTCAATTATTAAATCTTGTTTGATTACAACATCCAAAAAAAGTGTCCAGAGAAATTAAAGCGGTTTAAACCTATTAGCTGAGTGGGCAAGAACTTGCTCGAAGAGTTGAAAACAATGGAACCAACATTAACGGTCAACTAAAAAACAAGGCAAATGACTGCAAATGGTTTTCCTCTGCTCCTGAAGAGCTGACAAGATGTTACATTGTTACTGCTAAATTACCACTTATTTGAGTAGTCATTAGCAATTTTAAGTACCTGAAAAACACTAGCTCAGTACAATATAAAGTAGAATTTGCTAAGATGTGTTGTAACTGATGATGGCAAAATATAACATTGAAAATGTCCAAATTCCTAAATACCTCTATAGATCTCTCTCTCAAACTGCAGCCACAGATAAGGAGAAAAAACTCCTTCAGAGATACTTTTATATCCATCAGTAGAGAACAAAGCCTCATTCAGATACGGAAGTTTGGCAGTTAGACTAACTTAATAGGTAAACAAATTTCCTTTAACACAGGCTTCAAATTTTTGTCTTCAATTTAAAACTTACAAAACACTAGAATATAAACTTCCAAAGTCATTGTCATAATTAGTTGAAACTAACTAAAATCAAAATTGCCAAACTACTTTTTAAAAAGGGTATTTAATGGGAGTTTTGACATTTGTATACACTTCTAATTTTTTTTTTTTTTAAGGCAGGGTCTCACATTGCTGCCTCGGCTAGGTGTAGTGGCAGAAACATGGCTCACTGCAGACTCAACTTCCTGGACTCAGGTCCTCCTACCTAAGCCTCCTGGGTAGTTGAGACTACAGATGCATGCTACCACATCTGGCTAATTTTTTTTGTAGAGATGGGGTTCTGCCATGTTACCCAGCCTGGTCTCAAACTCCTGGGCTCAAGAGATCTGCCCACCTCAGCCTCTCGAAGTGCTGGAATTACAGGCCTGAGCCATAGTGCCTGGCCATACTTCTCATTCTTAATAATTAAAGAACTGGGCAAATTTCCTGCATTTCTTCAGTGTTTTGTAACGAATTCATAGAAAATTCACCATAAACTATTTCAACCTACGGTTTACTTGATATTTTTAAAAGCCATAGACTTTGTGTTTTAATGAAAACATTTTATCACTGAAAAAAGTATAAATTAACTTACTTTAGTAATTCAAGGATGGCAAGTACAATATCATTAACATAACAGAATCCTGATGCTTCTGATTTCTTAGCATGATGTAATCCTCCAGCCCAATTAACAGCCATATCAGTCTGTTGTCGGTTTAACTTCACAGCCCCAGCTAAGAGGGAGAAACAAGATAGACTTTTAAAATATTTAACATAAAAAATCTGTACAATGAGACAAAAACCCTATGAGTATGCCATGCATAAGCAAGAGTTTAAAATCATAAAAGTAAACAGAAATCATCTATGACACAAATAGCAGTTTCTCCTTAGAAAATTATTCTACTGGCCGGGTGCATTGGCTCACACCTGTAATCTTGCACTTTGGGAGGCTGAGGTGGCTGGATCACATGAGGTCAGGAGTTCAAGACCAGCCTGGCCATCATGGTGAAACCCCACCTTAAAAAAAAAAGAAAGAAAATTATTCTACCAGAGCTGTGACCTAAGATTAAATAATGATCTATGTGGAAAGTGGTAATAACGATGGTAGCTAGAAGACAAGGGGATGAAAGAAGTCTCTAAAAATATAAGTTAAAAAAGTCACAATCACAAAACACAGAGTTTTGAAAGTAAATTGTACTTTACTAAAAACATACTGATTTCCTTTTGTTATCAAAATTCACAATCATTAAAACTTCTGCTTTACACAAATAACTCGAAAGATACACACCATCTCTAGTTCAACTTTTAAATCTGATTGCATTAGCACTTACCAACTGAACCGCCAGTTGAGAGTTGACAAAACTCAAAGAGTCCATCAAACACTGGACAATCTTCTCCAACGTTAACTGTGGAAGATGGATTTCATTAATCTCAACCTACTCTGCAAATTAATGAAAGACTTTTCTTACAAAAACTATTTCCTACCAATACTTTTTTTGCTTGATGCTATTATCAAACATACACTTCATAATGTATGTTTACAACTTTAAAATATATTTATTGTTTTAGCCAAGGTAATTGAAGTGTTATCTGTCAAAGACCACCGTCAAATCTTATCAGGATTATCTGTGGAATATCTCTCGTCTATTAACAAGAAATCAGCAGTTATCTAAGTAAGACAGTTCTCATTTAATTAAAGCACAGACAAATTTTCTAGGCATTTCCCCTTAATATAATTGCTATAATAAGTTAACATTCTAAAAGTAACTTCAATTGCTTTATGATTTAGTTTCTTTACAGCTCCTTAACTATACATATTACCTATCTGTAACTTTGAAATGCATGTCAATAAGTTACTAAACCAAAAAGGTTTAACAGCTGGTTGCCTATGCCCATGGGTAATCTTGATATTCGAAGTTGGTAAGAATTAGCTAGGTTCATGGGAGCCAAAATATAGAAGGGATACTAAAGACAGCAAGGAAAAAGCATATACAGATAAACGACACAACACGACACATTTAGTTTCTTAGTACTGAAAGAATGAAGGGGATATGGCAGATGTATGTAACCCTTTCTTAGTCTTTCCCTATGCCCTGAATTGTAACCTCTTCAAGAATAAGGGTCATTATTTTATTTATTAATATCTTTGTATACCCTTAAGTCACAAGCACTGTAAGAAGTACATTTTAGTTTCTTACCGCTCAGACAGATCATAATCTTTTTTTTTTTTTTTTTTGAGACAAGAGTCTGACTCTGTTGCCAAGGCTGGAGTGCAATGGCACGATCTCAGCTCACTGCAACCTCCACCTCCTGGGTTCAAGCAATTCTCCTGTCTCAGTCTCCTAAGTAGCTGAGATTATAGGCACACACCACCACACCCAGCTAATTTTTTGCATTTTTTTATTAGAGACAGGGTTTCGTCATGTTGGCTAGGCTGGTCTCGAACTCCTGAGCTCAGGTAATCCTCTTGCCTCATCACCTCATCCCCCTAAAGTGCTGGGATTACAGACGTGAGCCATTTTGCCCAGCCAGGATCATAACTATTAATAGAACTCATTATTATGCAGGTTTTAATTCAATCCTGTTATTTCATTTGCCCAAGGACTACCTATGCCTCTTTTTCAAAGTCAGAATTTTCAATGGAAAAAAATAATTAAATAATATCTGTTCTAGTTATCTTGTACCACTACAACAAATCAAACGAGATAATCTATGCGTAGAAATGTGTACAAGGTTGTAAATATGAGATGTCTAGCACCTCCACTAATCAATCAATACAAACACCGATGAGAATGAACTTTAGTATCAAGCTTTAAAAGATACCGTTCCAATAATTTTAGGTTGACTTTTGCATTCTACCTTCAGGCCAATTTGTTACCAATCTCTAAAAATAAAATATTTTAAACCTGCACAAGAGAACATTATGTGGAATCAAAAGCTTTACTAATATCTCAACAAAGAAGAAAAATAGATGTGTACTACAGTCCAGGTTAACTGAAGTACACCAAGAGAAGACAAGAGGTATATGCCAAACTAAGGCAAATCAAAGTGTAATCTCTTTTTTTTTTTTTGAAGCAAGGGAGTAAGGGAATGAGGTCTCCCTACCAATATGTATTAACCCAAAGTTATCAGGGGAGCAAATTAGGAGTAGAATAATATACAAACAACAGTTTCATGAACCAGTAAACTTCATGAAAGTTTCCACAGGCTTCCAGTAGGTTTGTTTTTTCCTTTAGTAGCTTTAGCAGTGTTACAATGATTTTTCAAATCAGTAAATAATTGTTATGTATTAGACCAACAGGAAAAATACTCAGATTTGGATCATTCTAAGCTCCTAAAAATAATCATTTACATTTATCAATATGAAAATACTTTTTACTTAGAAACGTACATCTCTGCATCTGCTTACTATACTCAGACATGTTATCTGGTCTTATTGACCGTAGAAATTTGATATACTCATCACTGTGATATTTTGTCATTTCTTCGGCAGTGGCTTTATGGGGCCTCTGTGAAGAGAAATAAATGTCAGAACTGTGGGATTACAACTGGTTATATCAGTATTATCAAACAAATATACAAATTCCCTTATCAGTCTCCTCAAAAGAACTAAATCTACCAGAACAAAATACATAAATTCTAAAACTAACCCAAACTTATACATGTGTTTTAGAGAACAGTAATCAATTCCAAGACGAATTCAAATTCCCTTACAAGCATTAGACAGGCATATCAACTATGATTTAATCGTGCCTTATTTTAATGGAAATAGGTCAACCAGTAAAAAGTCAAATCTGTAGGTTCATAAACTCTACTTTCTCTCCTTTTCCATAAAACATCCAGTGATTTCATCAATGACCTCCTTAAAAGAGAGTTTCAATTCTAAATCTTTGTTCATGACTTCTCATCTTTTTTTTCTATCCTAATCTTCCTTGTTCCAAAGAGCTCAATTTAACATATGACACACGTCTTCCACAGGCTTCCAGATTGAGTCTTATCTAACTTCCCCTCTTCTCTAAACGTCTACGTGACTGAAAATAATTCACATATTCACATATATTACCTAACATTAATTGCTTTAAATTTTTCTCTTCTCCCCAAATAGCTAATTGTTGTGTCTGTATTTATTTATATATACCCTCATCTTTATCTACAAAAACATTAAGGCAGCTGTTGCACTTGTGTTATCTGTACTATGCTTGGCCACTAGTAACGTTCCATATATATTATATTCCCTGTAAATATTTGTGGGATTAATCCTATGTGTAATTATTTCGTAACAGCCCCAGGTCAACTCTTTTCAGCAGCATAGGCAGATTAATAATTATGGCAAAAAGAAAAAAAAAAAGTTAATATGCTATACTGACTGTTGTTAAAAGTGATGCACACTTTTAACGGATGATGATTCCATTATTACACACTACATTTATTTGTAGATTAAGGAAAGCAAGCTTTTCTGATTTTTAGTTTCCCCTAATTTTTAAAATTTCTGTTCCTTCAAGTGATGCCTGCTTTCAGTATTCTCTGGCAAATTCAGATGCTTAAGGTAAACTCTCTACGTTTTATTGGTATGATTTAAAAATTTTTTCCAGCATATACAGCTTCTTGGATGAAGCTGAGTTGTTCCCCAGAAACATGAAAGCCTAGAGTAAGGGGAACCTATTTAAATGGTTAAAGGAAGAGGGGGGAAAAAAAGAGCTACAGCTCCCATTCTTACGCATCTCTTAAGAACAAAATAAAAAGAAGAGTTTGCTTTCAGCAGCATAGGCAGGTTAACAATTATTGTAACAAAAATAATATGCTATACTGAGTTGTTCTCTAGAAACATGAAAGCCTAGGGTAGGGGAAACTTTTTTAAACTGTTAAAGGAAGAATAAAAAAAGAGGCTATAGCTCTCATTCTTATTCATTTAAAACAAACAAAAAAAAAGGAGTTTGTTTTCTTCCACATCTTTTCATCTGCTGAATGCCCTCAGAAGGGGAATAATAAAGTTTCATAGTAGCTTAAATAATAAAAAAAAAAATAAGTGCTGAATATGTACCAAAAGGAATACTCACATATATTTCCATTTTTCTGTATAAGCCGTAATTTAACAGCAAGTTATGGGTCATGCGGATTCTATGAGGCTTCATGGGATGACCCTGTCCATAATAATAATTTCCAATATCACCTAAAACAGAAAAGACAGAAACTAAATAAAGCAAAGAGACTCTCCATGAACTATCTGAATTTATATATGTCTATGATTAAAAGGCATTTACCACTTAATAAAATTTGTTTAAAACCTTAGTAACTTAGATTTATTTTGCAACTTTCGAACTGTATCAGATGACCACGACACTACGCACACTTTTAACAGATGATGACTCCATTATTACACACTACATTTATTTGTAGATTAAGGAAAGCAAGCTTTTTTGATTTTTAGTTTCCCCTAATTTTTAAAATTTCTGTTCCTTCAAGTGATGTCTGCTTTCAGTATTCTCTGGCAAATTCAGATGCTTAAGGTAAGCTCTCTAAGTTTTATTGGTATGATTTAAAAATTTTTTACAGCATATACAGCTTCTTGGATGATTTGCTAGCATTTCAGAAATCCCTTATAAATGGCATTTTGCATGTTGAAACAAACTGTGTCCATATTACAGCCCATCAGGGAAGTTTTGGTAACTGAAATTTAGGCCCTAAATGAGGTTTTGCGCCTTAAAGACACAGCATGACATTTTTCAATAAAAATACTGTCTCATTCTTTATGACTAAAAAGTTGTAATTCCTAGCTTGTCTTTTTAAATGGCATCTTATATCACAATATCTTTAAACTTATATGTAAATGTTTTATTTAAAAATCAGCAAGCAACACCAAAATCACAGATATTCATCAACTAAATTTCAATAAAATTAATAATTTTAGGTAAAGCTCCAATGTTTTTTATAATACTAAACAACAAGAAGTCTCTCAAAAATATAAAATAAACCCTCTATATCTGTGGATTCAAACAACCGCAGACCGAAAATATTTTTAAAAAACACACAGTGGCATCCGTTGTAAACATGTACAGACTTTTTTCTTGTCATTTTTCTCTGTCATTTCCCCCTAAATCATACAGTGTAACAACTATTTACACTGCATTTGCACTGTATTAGATATTATGAGTAATCTCGAGATGATTTAAAGTGTAAGGGAGGATATATATAGGTTATATGCAAATACTGTACCATTTTATTTAAAGAACTTGGAACATTCATGAATTTTGGTATCTGTGAAGGATCTTGAAACTTATCTCCCACAGGGTCAGGACAGTCAAGCTATTTTAATGGTTTGAAGTCTGTAATTTCAAACTTCAAAATTATAAGAAAAGCTAGAATAAAGAATGCCATTTATCCACTAAATCTTCCAAAGTCCTCCCTAAATACACTTCTAGTTTATTTAATGGAAAGAAAGAATCCCAAAACTTTTGTCCTCTCTCTCATGTATTTGATAATAGTCCAGGATAAACAATCACCATGCTTCTAATATGAATATTTGATTTTTTTGGTATCATACCTCTAATTTTACTTAACTTCATTTTTAACACAGCTCTCTTCTGAAAACAATTCATATACACAAGATCTTTTAAAGAGAAAGCCACCTTTATGAACATAGGTACCAATAAGGCTAAGAAACAATATATAGACTTTAAACTAGCAAACCAGGGCCATGGCCTTTTGCAACATTCCTTTGCAATCATAATTAAGAGGCTATGAATGCAGAAAATAAACTATTAATAAAGAATTTGCCATAAAACTCTACCTTACATGGTGGTGATACAAGGCATATAAGGGATATATTTTCCTTGAAAGTAGCCTGGTCTCATCAAATTCTTAGATATGGAAAACCCACTAGTGTTATAAAGCATCATGTAATTAATACAAGGGAAGGCATTTATTAGTTATCACTACTAAAAAAATCATTAGAGTAAAAATAATGAAAGTCTAGTCTTCACTAGAAATCCAGATTCTATGAGGTTTCATGGGATGACCCTGTCCATAATAATTTCCAGTATCACCTAAAATGGAAAAGACACAAACTACATAATAACTTCCATCTATCTGCCTCTGTGTAAGAATCACCCAAATGAATGTCTCTAACATCTACCACATCATAACATCAAATACTCTAGTTATGGGCACACTGAAAATCAAGTGGAAAGCCCCAGGCCCTAACAAATGGAGACTACAGTAGCAATTTCTGAGCAAGTGTGTTTGAAAAAAACAAAAAAGTAATTAACACTTGTTGAGTGCTTACTAGAAGGCACTATTCTAAGTACTTCACATATATTATCTTTTAATCTTGTCAATAACCTTACCATGTGGGTATTATTACATTATTCCTATTGTGTAATAGTGAAGAAGGATGAGAAATAGACAAGTCACGTAATACTGCCTATGTTACATAGCTAGCAAGTGGAGGAGCTAGATTCAAATTCTGGAAGGGCAGCTCACAGCTTATGTTCTTGGTAATAACAACTTGGAATGCCAAGGGCACTTAAAGTCACTGTAAATGTCAGGGTAAAGGCTGACAAAAAACACATAATGTGAAATATAAATATTTTTAAGGTCTTGGTTAACTTAAAATGAACACAACAAACTATGTACCTAATGTATCAGAGTAATTTACTTTTTACTAATAAGGTCCTCAAATTTTATATGAAAATGCACAGCTTTCAACAAGCTTCTCTGTTGAAATTTAGGGACCCTAGTCCCACAAAGAACCTAAATGATACATGTCTATAGGGCAGCCAACCAACAGGTTAATTATTTGGTTTATCAAGAATTCTTACAAAATATAAAGAGGTTATAAAACAACCATCTCCAACTTTTTCCCACTTAATTCTGTATCTCACAATTCTCTAGATGGCTACGTTGTAGGCATCCACCTTCTCATAAAGTGTAAAAAGGCTAAGAATTTTTAAAACCCTACAATTTTTATTCATCATTTAAATTGTCAATAATATATTAATTTGGGAATTTTAAATGTTACTGATTTTCATCAAAATACAGATTGATTATTCTTAATCTGAAAATTTGAAATCCAAAATGTTCCAAAATCTAAATTTTTTTGGGCACCAACTTAAACATCAAGGAAATGCTACCTGGAGCATGTCAGATTCTTGATTTTTGAATTAGGGA
This sequence comes from Cheracebus regulus, assembly GCA_963574635.1. Taxonomy (NCBI): domain Eukaryota; kingdom Metazoa; phylum Chordata; class Mammalia; order Primates; family Pitheciidae; genus Cheracebus; species Cheracebus regulus. The sequence continues at coordinate 22,253 of CAUYQU010063053.1, forward strand.
TGCTAACTGGTAAATAATTACAAATACTGCAAAACCTCCCCAAATCTGAAATACTTCTGGTCCCAAGAATTCAGATAAAGGATACTCAACCTGTACATAAAAATACTTTACCAATGAAATAAACATTCAGAAAACTCAGCTCAAGGTGGTTCCTTGAACACAACAAACTTCAATTGTCAATGCAAAGAAATTACCATAAAGAATTATTTATCTGCAAAATTTTACAAACTGCTCACTCTTCAAGAAGCTAACAGAATGGAAGTGTCTACTAAGGTCCACAATCTCTTATCCGTATTCCTTGAAATTAGGTATGTTTCAAACTTTAGACTTTTTCAGATTTGTAGAGATAGTATGGTATACCTGCCATATAAGAGTTTGAGTAGCATGATATAATCAAATATTAATATTTTTGCAGCAAAAAAGTGTGAATATTCACAGTAAGTGGAATAAAGATCACAAATAGCCTCATATTGATTCAAGTTCTGATTCCAAATGAGTTACTGAACTTTTTTTTTTTTCAATTTTCAGATCATTTTGGATTTCAGGACTGTGAAATGTATCTTTAGCCCCAAAGGTAAGTTGATTATAAAAAAAGACTCAGGGAAAAAAGAAAAAAAAAACAACTGTATTATTTTTGTCTTCCAGACTACTTAGCCCACTAGCAATTTTTAACATATAGTAACACATATTTCAGTGAGGTCACTCCTCCTTGAGACATTCTGAGCCTTGGCTTCCATAATACCATTTCCTTGGATTTTACTCCTACCTCAAGCCACTCCTCCACCAACCTTTAAAGATCAAAGGTTTTCAGTTCATTCATTTAATCAAGAGCCTACTATGTGCCAAGCAGGTACTGTTCTAAGTGTTTGGATTCATCAGTGAACAATAGTTCTCTCCTGAATTCTCTTCTCTTGGGAGTAAGTCCCGGAACCAGTTGTCTAACGATGCTGTATCTTTTTTAGTCTCACCAGCTATAAACTGACAAATCCCAAATTTCTATGTCTAGGATCTCCTCTCTGGATTATAAACTCAGAGGTTAACTCTCAGTCTTTTCACGTGAATTCAGTAAGGATCTCAAATATAAGATGTTCAAAACAGAGCTCTTAATTAGTATTCCCAATCTTAGTGAGTAGTATCACACACCACCTAAGCGCTCAATCAAGAAACTTAGGAGTCATCCCTTATTCTCTACCACCACACCCCAGTTCCATCAAAAATTATATTGGTTTGAGGCCCAAATCTCTCTTAAATGTGTCTATTTCTATCTAAAATGCAACCATTACATTTTATATGGACCAATATGTGTTCAATTTTTGCTTCCAGCCTATATTCTACAATTACTTACCAATTATTTTAAGAGACTGAATGTGCTCTATTTGAAAAACTTTCAACGGCTTTCCACCTCTGGGTAAGGTAAAGTCAAAATTCTTACTACACAGTTTTGTGCGGTTCCCACCTTTTACTGTCTAACATGTGACTCCACATTTTCCTCTTGTCTTCCTTCCCATTAAGTACACCAAGTTCTATTAATAACTATCTGGCTTTCCTATTTGCAATATCTTAGGTAGTAAACTCTTTTTAAGGCTGGCCCATTCTTTTCCTTCAGGCCTTACCTTTTCTGATTACCCTATCAAAGATCCCCCACCTTACTTTATACATGCAGTCTTCTATTTCCTTCTCAGGACTTGAGCAATCTTTTGTCTATCTGGCACACAGTAGGAACTGTGTTCCTACTAAGCCTATTTGATATGACTGAACCCAAAGCTGACTTAATGAACAAGTATCTATAAGCAGACTGCTACTGAAATACAGAGGAATGAGGCTTACTATCCATTATAAAAAAACATCCTTAGACTTGAGTTCTTCCAAGTCTGAATTTATTAACATTCCCTAAGAGATGCCTTCTCCAATCCCAAGTGTTTTCCTTTAAGGATTTGTCAACAGAAGCAATTAAAATTTTTGTTAAGGGTTTTTGTTTGGTAGCAGAGAAAACTCTTTGAAAAGGATCAAAGAAAAATAAAGATTCTGAGTGCTGACCTCTCTTTAAACATTAAAATTAGAGTCAGTGTGGAAAAGGAAAAGTGGTAGGCTACACCAAACAGAATTATGAATCTGATTTCATCTAAATACACAAAATGCTACCCATCCTACCTAAATGTAGCTCATAGTAGTTCTAAGAACTAGAGAAAACATTATATGAAAGTGTTCTATCTGTAAGAATAAGGAATTGGCCAGGCAAGGTGGCTCACGTCTGCAATCCCAGCACTTTGGGAGGCTGAGGTGGGTGGATCAACTGAGGTCAGGAGTTTGAGACCAGCCTGGCAACATTGTAAAACCCAGTCTCTACTAAAAAAAATAGAAAAATTAGCTGAGTGTGGTGGCACGCACCTGTAATCCCAGCTACTTGGGAGACTGAGGCAGAATAATCACTTTTCGGGGGTTAGGGTGGGTTGGGGAGTGGGAAGCAGAGGTTGCAGTGAGTTGGGATCGCACCACCAAACTCCAGCGTGGGCAACAAGAGCAAAATTCCGTCTCAAAAAAATAAAAATAAAGAATTAGTCATTTACTCATCACTAATTTATAAAAAAAAGCTATGTTTTTAAATGTAGTTGGTGAAGATACAAACAAAACAGACTGTACTAATGAAAATTATATTCTAGTGAGGAGAGAGACAAAAGTTACATGGTACAACCGAAAGGAAGAAAAATAAGGCAGCAAGGGATTTAGGTAATAGGAGAAAGTCTCTCTGATAAGGTAAAATTTGAAAGAAATGAGAAGCCAATGATTTCTGGGGGAAAGACAAGTCAAGCAGAGGAAAATTTCAGTCCTATTTAGTCATGTTCTATTGTACAATTAGTATTATTGGTATTTATAAACTGCTGCTGTAATTAGGACTGATTTGCCTCTGATCTATTTCACAGATAATAAATATTTACAGTACAGCTAAGAACTCATACAGTTGTATTAAAGGTTATTCAGCGAAAGACTTTGGTACCACTCATAAATACAAGTCTAAGAAAATCTGACAATTGTTGGCTGCCAAGTAGAATTCCTATAATTTGTTAAAGAAGGAGTATGTTGGGAGGTATGATTTTGGTGACTTTTTTTTTTTTGAGACGGAGTTTTGCTCTTGTTGCCCAGACTGGCGCGCAATGGCACTATCTCGGTTCACTGCAACCTCCGCCTCCTGGGTTCAAGCCATTCTCCTGCCTCAGCCTCCTGAGTAGCTGAGATTACTGGTGCCCAGCTAATTTTCGTATTTTTAGTAGAGATGAGGTTTTCACCATGTTGTCCAGGCTCTTCTCAAACTGCTGACCTCATGTGATTTGCCTGCCTCGGCCTCCCAAAGTGATGGGATTACAGGCGTGAGCCTCCAAGCCTGGCCTAATCTTGACAACTTTTATGTTTATATAGTCTGATCTTTACACAGTCTTTGGGTGTTTTTTTCTGGACCACTTGTCCCCAAATCTAATTATGCATCCCCCTCAGAGGAGGAAAAAATAGAGCTCAGAGCAATTTGTGTATAGTTACATAGATTATACTATACACTGTATACATCATAAAACTATTATACTGTATACATCATAAAACAGGCACTAAATATGTTTCGCCTCAAGAGTAATTCAAAACAAAGTATAAACATGTCTAGATAAAGTATTAAAAATGTGAGTATTGTAACTAGAGCCTAACACAGCTTGGCTGCTAATTATATTTAAGCAGAAAAAAACCACATCATTTTAAGGCCCAGAAGGGATCTTAGTGACTATCTAATTAGCTGTATCATTTTACAGATTGTTGATGATCTTCTAGTGTATAAAGAATGAACAAAATTTAGTAGTATGTTTTTGGGAATTTGGAAGCATGAGTCAATAGCTACAGTCAGAGACGTAGCAACTTCTTCAAAGGTTTAAGGATACCTTATCCATCAATGTCTGAAGGTTTCCTTGGGACCAGAATTTCAGTGACCTAAAGGGTTACCTGAAGATTATATGAAGTGTTCAGAGAACAATATGTAGATCTCCATAAGTTCCTTCATTAAGATGCATACAGCCTCGGAGAGATCCAAGATGGCCGATTAGCAACAGGTCAGGAATGTAGCTCCCAGTGAAAGCGCAGAGAACGAGTGGACGCCGCACTTTCCGACGAATTTTTGTTGCCCACAGACCGGGAGATTCCCGGCAGAGGAGCCACACGG
>CAUYQU010063055.1:0-27572 GCA_963574635.1 Cheracebus regulus
GTCACTGTTGCGGGTGCCCTTGGAGGATCTTGGGGAGACAGAGCGCCGGTGGTCAGCTCAGTGTCAGAAAGGGCCAGGGCTCACACACCCTCAAGTCCCAGCATGGAATGAGGTCCTCAAACCCTCCCCGTGCCCTTGTTCCTGGGGGTGACCCCATCTTATCCACAATCACACCTCTATCCCCATTTCACAGACTTGGAACCAGGTACAAGTGACATGGGAGTGCTAGGAAGTGGGGAGCGGTCCCCTTAAATGATGGGCTGGGAAGTGCTGGCTAGAGAAAGGCGGGTCCCTGGCTGGGGCTCCACCCCTGCAGACCTGGGTGAGGATGGGCATTTCCTGCCCAAGACCACCCTCGCCTGCCGCCTCCACCCTGGGCCCATAGAAACCCTGGAGACAGGGGAGAGGAGCACAGGAGGGTGTGCGGGCAGCTGGCGGAAGAGCACACCTCAGGCACAGCGCCTTTGAACCAGAGCGAGAAAGTGGAGTTTGGCTGGGGAGTCAGAGGAGAGCTGAGGCCACCAGCAGCCCAACCCCGGGGGAAGCCATCTCCCTTCTGACTCCCCCATCGGCAACTCAGTAAAACTCAATAAAATGTTCCACGTCTTCTCCAAGTCCAGGTGTGATCCGATTCTTCCAGTACGCCAGGCAAGAGCCCTGGCTACACAAAGCCCTCTGTCCCGGCGCCAGGGTGGCGGTCTAATGGAGCTGGTGACCCAGCGGCCTACAGGCAAACGAAGACAGTGCCGGCGACACGCGCCCACCGGGGCTTCAGCTGTAGACCTTCACCCCTAGACACAGCCTGCACTCTGTGTGCTCCCCTAGAGGTCTGAGCAGTGGGGCACTGACAAAGTCACACCCCTGTCACACGCCCTGTGAGGGGGACAGGGGAACATTTCCTGTGTCACAAGGAAGGTCATCATGGCTGCTCTGGGGTAAGGGCCCAGGCATATTCTTCAGGCTGGAGGCGCGTGTTTAGAGAGAGGGGCAGCCGTGAGCTGTTACATGTAGGAGGGGAGCGAGGGCATAGCTACCCGGGAGCGAGGGCATAGCTACCCGAGAGCTCGCGAGAAGGAAGGAGCTGCTCAGAGGGAGGCCAGGGCCAAGGTCTCCGGGCAAGGGCAGGGGAGGGCCAGGGAGGGCTCCCGGAGGGTGGAAAGTGCATTCTAGACGGGAGACTGCGCACGCAGGCCGAGGCGAGCTGCTGGGCAGCCCCGGGGAGCGCCCAGTGGGCAGAAAGCAGGGCTGTGGGCACAGCGAGCCCTGGGGCTCCACAGCCGTGAGTCCGCTCCGCGGATGCCAGCACACTGCCGAGGCCGTGCACACCCGCCGGAATGGCGATGGTGATTTTATTTACCTGAAGTTCTCTGTGAATTTTAAGTGTTTTATGTTTATTTTTCATTTTTAGAGAGAGAAGCAGAGTGAAAGCCAGTTTCTGGGCCTCTAGTGTCTTTCTGCGGGGGGCAAGGAAGGCCCAGGAACTGGGGGGCCTGGACCGCTGGTGGGTGGGGGCTGGACCCCGGGACCCCCTCTCGTGGAGGGAAGCCAGGATGGAGAGAGACCCAGACTTAAGGCCACGAAGACTTGGGCTCCCGGAGGGCTGGGGGCATCCTGCGAGATGGGGTGGGGCTGCGAGCCCCTAGAGTGATTGAGAAATGGAAATTTGGAGGAATTTGAGGTGGGCTGGGAGCCAGAGCCCCTGGGGTCTCCTCCAGGGACATCAGCAGACGGAGTTACTTTGTCACCTTGCTCCTCAGATCTAATCTTTTTCCTTGAGGACTCCTCGTGCGGAGACTGGACCGCAGGCATGCATATTTGGGTTAACACCTGTGCTGAGTCCTTTGCCCAGACATCAAACCTGCCTTCTGCAAGGCTGAATCCCAGCTGAGAGACGCCCCTCAAACCCGACTCAGCGCTCCACAGTCCCCGCCAGGCGGCACAGGCCCTGGGGTTCTGCAGCTCCGTTCTCCGGGGTCCTCCAGTGCTTGAGTTTGAGAATCGCTGCGGTCAGCAGTGGAGATTTGTCTTTGAATTATTACCCCACAAGATGGCCCCTGCGGCCCCGTCTGGTTCCCTCCCTTTCCCCTCACGCCACCACGGATCGACGTGACGTCCGAGGCTCTGGTCTCTCCCTCTTGAGTCTGCTCTGCCTGCTGGAGCTCCCGAGGAGATTTTCCTGAACTGCCGTTCCCCTCACTCACCCAGCCTCCACGGTCATCTCTAGCTCTGCGACCCGCACTCAGAGCTCTGCACAGCCTGGAGACACCAGCTGTGTGACCTGCTGTGGCCAGTTTGAGACACCCCTGTGTGAGTGGCTCTGTGTCTGACGCCCCTGCAGGGTGGTCTGCACTGCGTCCCTGTCCTGCGGAGTCCAGGGAGGGCCGATGGGTATCAGGACGAGACGCCGGCCCCAGACCTGCTTCTCCCTGGGCTGTCCCTCCCATGGAGCCCCCTCCATCTGCCCCCAAGTTGGTTTCATCCGCAACAGCAGGCGACTTGGCGGGGGAGGCTGCCCGTGGGCTGCTCTCTAAGCAGCTCGTCCAAGCTGGTGTTCGATGCCCTCTCCCTTCCTTGTTCTCATCTATCATTTCTTCCTGCTGCCCGCTGCAGGCACGCAGAATGCTCTCCAGGACCGCTGGTTTGTGGACTGGAGGGCAAGGAACCTTAGACTTCCTCCTCCACCTTCCACATACCTCCCCGAAACAAACCTGCCCAGACTGTCAGGGGCTGCAGGGGCTGGGGAGCAGCGTGGGGCCGTGTGGCTGGGTATCCTCTGCGTGTGTGTGTGTGTGTGTCTGCGCACATGTGTCTGTGGGGCATGCTGTCTGACTCAAAAGTCTTCTTCTGTCTTTCTGCAGGGATCTGCGTGTGAGTGCGTCTACCAGAGAGGGTTGGCCCACCTTGTGGGTCTCCCTCCCTGTGTGTCCCACACCTGGGTGCGCCTGTCTGTGGGTCTGCCTGTCCGCAGGTGCGCCTGTCTGTGGGTCTCTGTGTCCCTGGGTGTGCTTGTCTGTGGGTCTGTCTGCCCTGGGGGCGCCTGTCTGTGGGTCTGTTTGTCCCTGAGGGCCCTGTCTGTGGGTCTCTCTGTTCCTTGGGGCGCCTGTCTGTGGGTCTGCCTGTCCCTGAGGTCCCTGTCTGTGGGTCTGTCTGTACCTTGGGGCACCTGTCTGTGGGTCTGTCTGTACCTTGGGGCGCCTGTCTGTGGGTCTGTTTGTCCCTGAGGGCCCTGTCTGTGGGTCTGCCTGTCCCTGGGGCCCTGTCTGTGGGTCTGTCTGTCCCTGGGGGGCACCTGTCTGTGGGTCTGTCTGTCCCTGAGGGCCCTGTCTGTGGGTCTGTCTGTCCTGGGGGTGCCCTTTGGGGGTCTGTTTGTCCCTGGGGTGCCCGTCTGTGGGTCTTCTACCCTGGGGGCGCCTGTCTGTGGTCTGTCTGTCCCTAGAGGCGCCCCTCTGTGGTCTGCCTGTGACTGGCCCCCGTCCCCAAGCCTTGTTCTAATCCCCACTCTGTCTGTGTCCTCTTCTTGGTCAGCAGAGACTGCCTGAAAGTTATGTCGTAGGCAGAGATGAAGCTGGCTTCCCTGTGGCTCTGACCTGTGAGCTCTGGGTCTGTGCCAGGCCAAGGCCACCACACACACTGTACTTTGTGGCCTGCAGCTGGTTCCTGGGCGGGAATCCAGCCTGGGACCCCTCTGCCCACTAGCGTTTGTGGCAGACCGGAGGAAGAGCACTTCGTCATCCTTGGTGTGAAGGGGCAGTGCCCACTCAGCACAGAACGGGGAGCGAGGGGTGCCTGTGTCGTCGCCCCTCCGAGCGCCACAGACCGACCTGGCATGGGGCCATGTTCCTGGCTGCTTCAGGCTTCTGGGGGCAGGCTGCGCCCAGCTGTTCATTCCCGGACCCCCTAGGCGGCTTCCCCCGGCCTCCCTGCACCCCCTGTGCCCCTCCTCCCTGATTTTTTCTGAGACTGAAAGCTGATGTGTCACCAACCCCCGCCCAGCCTTCTCAGTGGGTGCCATGCTCTTCACATGGAAGTCCATGCCCCCTTAACCTGGCCTGCAGGACTCTCCTTGAGGGTCCTTGCTGACTCCAGGTCCCGGCCTCCCCAGTCCAGGCAGTGCCATACTCTCTCCCTCACCCTTACTGCTGCTGTCCCTTCCCTCCTGCTCCCTTCAAGGCCAGCCCTGTACCCTCCCTAAGCAGTCCCCTCTGCCAGGAGCTCACGTTCCCCTTAGCAACGCCACGCCCCGTCAGCCCGCACTTGCACAGCACAGCACCTGTCACCAGCTGATGTGACATCTTCCCTCTAAATGAGGTGAAGCCCAGCCCCCAGCCCAGGTGTCAGCCCCACAAGGGCAGGTGGGAGGCGCTCAGGAAGTGCGGACAAGCCATTGTGCAGGCCTGGGTCAGGAGAGCCTACCTGGCACCCCAGAACCCGGGGCAGGTGTGTGTGGTGTTGAGGGTACGGGATGGGGGTCGGGCAGAGGCAGCGGTGTCCACACAAGGGTCTGAGCTCCCTGGCCAAGGCCCACCTGGCCAGGCATCCAGAGGAGGCAAGGGGGCCCCTCCCTAGCCGCCCACCCCTGGCGCACACCCCACCCCCGCTCCCTGGAAGGCCAGTTCCAGGAATTCAGCTCTCAGTCACGACCTGGGGCCGGTCTCAGCCTGGAGATGCTGAGATGCTGTTTCCTGGAAAACAGGGTCCCACGGCCCCCGGGGGGCCCTTGTGGGGAAGGCTGACATCCTGGGCAGCCTCCAGGAGCCAGCAGGGGTGGGCGGATTCCGCAGACTCCCTGGCCTGGATGCAGCTGGCATGGGCTGGGGCCGGAGGGGCGTGAGGGAGCTCTGCAGTGGTGGGGTAGCGGCGTCACCAGCAGCCCCCAGCCCCACCTTGAGACAGGGACGTCCACTGGGCGCCTGGCGGGGGTCTTGGCGTACAATCTCTCTGTCCCTGATGGCCCCAGGCAGGCTCGCACCGGGACAGCCCCAGCCCCTGGCCACCTTGCCTGGTGCCCACTGTAGGTGCCTCTCCTGAGCGCTGTCTTTCCCTGCGGTGCCTGCATGATGTGAAAATAAGCCCAGAGGCGTTGGCCCACACAGGGGCTGCGCGCCCTCCCCTGGAGCCCCCTGGCTAAAGGAAGATCTCGGCTTCTACCCCTGCAGGGGTGTGGAGAGCCCCTGGGGGCAGGTGTGCTGCAGGGTGGCCAGGTCCGGGCCCGGGGGCCATGGGAAGGCTTGCATAGAGAGGACTCACAGGAGGATGGGCCCTAGGGCCCCCTAAAGTCACCCCTGCTTATGGAGTTGGGTGAAGGGGGGCAGTGCTGAACCCTGACACCAGAGGAGAGGCAGCGAGCAGCTGGAGGAGGCTTTGGCCACCTTCCCGCAAAGCCGGCCTTTATCTTCGCAGGCAGCTGGAAGGTACAAGCGGGATTAACAGGCTCGGATCTGCCCGACTCATGTTCACTTCTCCGAGCACTGGGGCCCCCGTTGGGTCTGCTCTAATTGGTTTATGTCTGACTGTAGCAAAGAACAAATTGATTTCCCTCCAGCTGTTTCTGTAGCTTCGGCCCTCACTCAGCCACAGGCGTCCTGCTCTCCGCAGGCCTGCTCCTGGCGTCTCTGCTTCTCCGGGAACAGAGTGGGGGGAAAGAGGTGGGGAAGGAGCCAGTATACATGGGAGGGAGTGTCCCTTCCCTGGTCCTGAGGTCCCAGAGCTGGAACACAGGCACGCACATGCGCACACACACATGCATACCTGTGTCTAGCCGTGATGGGGCGCCTGCAGGAATGAAGCCTCACATCCGAGCAGGGTGGGCTCCCAGGGCTCCCACCCCTCAGACGCTCTTCCTACCACAGCTGCCAAAGCCAGCTCTCCAACCCGACTATGTCATCATCGGGGGGCATGGCCCTTCCTGGCTACATGCACCTTCAGCATAAAACCCTGGCTTGGCCGGGCACAGTGGCTCATGCCTATAATCCCAGCACTTTGGGAGGCCTAGGCGGGTGGATCACCTGAGGTCAGGAGTTCAAGACCAGCCTGGCCAACATGGTGAAGCCCTGTCTCTACTAAAAATACAAAAAATTAGCTGAATGTATTGGCTCAGGCCTGTAATCCCAGCTACTCGGGAGGCTGAGGCAGGAGAATCACTTGAACCTGGGAGGCGGAGGCTGCAGTGAGTTGAGATTGTGCATTGCACTCCAGCCTGGTCAAAAAGAGAGAAACTTCATCTCAAAAAAAGTGTGGCGGGGGGGAGCGGGCACAGTGGCTCATGCCTGTAATCCTAGCACTTTGGGAGGCTGAGGTGGTTGGATCACGGGGTCAGGAGTTCAACACCAGCCTGACCAACATGGTGAAACCCCGTCTCTACTAAAAATACAAAAATTAGCCAGGCATGGTGGCTGGCGCCTGTAATCCCAGCTACTCGGAAGGCTGAGGCAGGAGAATCGCTTGAACCCAGGAGGCAGAGGCTGCAGTGAGCCGAGATCATGCCATGGCACTCCAGCATGGGTGACAAGAGCAAGAAACTCCTTATCAAAAAAAAAAAAAAAAAAAAAGCAAACAAACCAGGCTGGCTGTTGTCACTGTATGGGACTTAGAACTCAGGGCCCCAGGAGAGCTGAGGTCTTTACAAACTCACCACCCATGCTCTTACCCCTGGGCTTTGCACGTGCAGTTACCTCAGCGGGGATGCTGGAGCCTCTCCTTCCTGCCTCTGTTCCTCGGTCAATTGACAATATATCCTTGTCCTTCAGGACCCGCTGGCAGGCCCCCTCTTCTGAGAACAGCCCCGATGTTTGCCCTGACAGGAAGCCCACCACGCACTGAATGGAACTGTTCCCTGGGCTGGCCTGGCCCCCCACCTCCAGGCCTGTGTCTGCCAGGTCTCTGTAGCCACCATTCCTGCCGTGTGAAAAGCCACCGTGCTGGAGAAAAGACAGGGGCTTCATGTTTGGTGAGGAGACCAGGGAGCAGGTGGAACAACGGGTCTGTAACCCAGATACACCCCAGGGCCCACGTGTCCAGGCACAGTGCTGAGTTGCATGCAAAGAAACAGCAGTCCAGCAACCAGAGAGTTGAGAAGGAGTCCCAATCCTTGTTGCCAGCTTTGGAGAAAAACGTTTTAGGAAATGCCTTTCATCGTCCCAGCACGGCCTCTGTGGAGCCCTCGCTGTCTTCCCTCCCCAGTTCTTCCCTTGATGCCCCTGTCGTCTTTCGCTCATCCCCACACTTGCAAAATCTCGTCCTGGCGCGGTCGCAGGGCTCTTTCTCCCTCTGAAGCGCCCGCGCCCCTGGCTCCTTCTGCTGCAGCTAGACTTGGCCTCCCGGCTTCTTTTTTGTTTCCTTTCTGCTTTGCCCATTCTCCATATTTCTGTGCAACAAAGGGGAGCCCTGGAACTCACCCAGCCGGTGGGAGCCCGCCCCCATCTCTTGCCCTCTGGAGACCTCTCTCTTTGTGCCCTCTCTCCCAAATCTGCATCATAAAAACCCTTGAAGCCCAGCTGGCAAATAGAGGGCTCTCCTTGGGGCGGGGGGGCAGAAAGGGTGAAGCCGAGCCAGGGAGGTCAAAACTCTCTTTAGTCCACAGGGGACAGGGCCATTCAGATGTTAATAAATCATATTTCCATCACAGGGCAATGAAACCTTCTTACAAACTGCATTTTCACCCTGCACAATTGCTCTGTGAACAATTCTACAAACACGGAAACTGAGGCATGTGTTGGCAGAGACGAGGGTCGGGGGGCGGGGTGACTCAGAGGAGGCTGCCATGTGCAGGAGGACCAGTCCCCAGGAGGTCCGCACAGCCTGCTGTCTTAAAATCCCACACTATGCCCTATCCTGTTTCATCCATACACCCAGAACGAAAGCTGGACCAGACCGGGTGGCCCAGACAGCCTCATAGGCAGCCAAGAATTGCTGACTGGAGGCGCATACACAGGGAAGCAAGAAGGAAATGCCCAGGGCCTCCGTGCGTCCCCTCGAGCGGATTATATGCAATTTCCTGCAAGCACCTCATATACCGTTTTCTCCCTGACGTTGGCTAGCTGAACTGTTCGGCAAAGTTCAACCTCAGCACCTTGAGGAGCCTAGACCTGGAAGTGGTTCCGGCTCCCACACACCCTCAGAGGATGCCCGGGAAGACAGAGCTCTGGGGAAGCAGAGGCCGAGGGCAGCTCTGCACCAGGGCAGCCGGGGACGTTGGGTCGATGTGACCTTGGGTGCAGGTGTGCCGCGCGTGGGAACGGCGTCCTCTCCCGGGCCAGGCTTGCTTTGTGAGGCCCGAGTCTCACTGACGAGTTGTTCTGCTTTTCTTTCTGCTTTGCCTCCCTCAGGGTTTATGGGTTGGGGAAAAAGAGGAAGCCAAAGGGCTGATTTTTTTTTTAAGTTTTATAAAAGTTTTAGTAAATTGTTCTTGTGCAACTGAAAAGCTGAAAGATTTGGAAGAAATCTGTGGACTAGGGTCCGAGTACCCAAATGAAGAACAGCTTCCTCACTCCCTAGCATCTGTGCTCTTGTCCACCTACCCACACCTCACTGTGTCCCCGGGGGGTTGGGGACGCCCTGGCCTCTGGCAGCCGAGAGCCCTGAGCCCTTTGATTCTCCCAGTCTCCACGGTGTGAATCTCTGTGGCGACAGGAGAACAGGGACGGGGGAGGCAATGCAGCTGGCTCGGCTCACCTTTCTGAACTGCTCTCAGCTGCTTCCACGACTGGGGGCTCTGTGGTCCTGGTCTCTGCGGGCCACCTTTCCTCAGTCTTCCTCTCAAGAGCCTCAGCCCCTCATGTGTCCTTTATAGACCTCAGGGCCACAGCCCAGGAGACAGCACAGGCTGGGGACAGAGGGTTCTAGGCCCCCAGCAGGGGCAGCAGCACGACAGACCCGTGAGGATGGGGCAAGGGCTGAGGGGTCTAAGCAGAGTCGGCGGCTGAGAGAGCACAGTGCCTTAGTGAGCTCCAGCTGCCATGACAAATGTCCAAAGCCTGGGGGGCCTACGGACAGCACAGCTTTACTTCCTCAAGGCTGGAAGGCTGGGAGTCAGGGTGCCAGCAAGGTCAGGTTCTGGGGAAGGCCCTCTTCTGGGCTGCAGACAGCTGGCTTCCCATTGTGTCCTCACATGGTAGAAAGAGGGTGAGAGAGCTCTCTGGGGCCACTTTTACAGGGCACTAATCCCATTGGTGAGGACTCCAGTCTCATGACCTAATCACTCCCAAAGGCCCCGCTTCCTAACACCACCACCTTGGGGGTTAAGATTTCAACACGCACACACCTGGGGGACACACCCATGCAGTTCGTAACAAAGAAGGAGTCACACTGCACAGGGGATGGGTCGTCCATGGCAATGGGGGAGGGGCTAGGAGTTTGAGTTGGGGACTACGCCTCAGGAAGCCCAGAAGAGCAGAGAATTTACATGTCATGGGAGGTGAGCTGTGACCAGGGAGGCTTCAAGGAAAGTCCCCACACTCCATTCGGTGGCCTGCCCAGCAGCAGAGGCAGCACTGGCAGGGCACACTCACCCCTGGAAGGAAGAGGCCACAGCATTTGGGCAGCAGCACCGCTCAAGGGTAAATCAAGGCATAGCTCCCATCTGGCGAGGGCACGTGGCCACACTGCTGGAACCACTGATGTCTGAGCGCAGGCCAGGACCTCCACTCTGCCCCACAGAATCAACTGTGGAAAGGCTGCACGCTTCTAGGGAAACACAGATGGTGGCCTGTGTGAGCTGTACAGTTCAGCCGCCCTCGGTCACAGGAGGCCTGATCAGACCCAGACACCAGGAAAAATGCATTTTCTGATTGGATCTTCCTTCCTGATTGTGTAGAATAAACATCTGTCAGCTCTGGGAGCACGTATACCAGTTAATTACCACTTGGACAGGCCAGGGCGCGTGCCATCTCAGGAGCCTGCTCATGGTCACGTTTCCTCTTTGTGCCTCGCTCGGCCTTGGGGATCAAACTCGGGGGGGTGGGTGGCTTTCAGGAGTCCAAGACGTGGCATGAGGCCTCTCCAAGGAAGTTGTGCTGATTTCCTGGTGGCCTTTCTAATTGCACTAGGGTTTTGACGGGGCCAATGGGAAGGAGGGAGGAAGTAGAAAAGTCACCTTCCTGGTGAGACCCACCCTGACTGCCCTGTTTACAAACCCACCCTCCCGTCGCCATGGTCCTAATGCACCCCTTCACCAGCCCTGTTGTGCTCTTGTTTTCGGCAGCGCTGAATACTTCCAACATTCTGTACATAATTCACTGATCTGTTTTGTTTTTTCTTTTCTGTTTTAGACCATCCTGTTCTCTTCATGTCCACCCGGTGGGTGGAGTCAGAACTTGTTCTCCAGTGCAGCTCAAATGCATAAAAGTCACCTGGCTCTCAATAGTCATTGGTATGGAATAAATATTTGACAGTCAACAAATATCTGATGAACTTTTACCTCTGGCTGGGAAGGACTAACAGGGACCAGATTTACCCTCCCTCCTGAAACATCTAAGAATCTGGACAAAACATGTGAAATCAACAATTTTCAGACATGAGACCTCAGACAGTTGAAGACGGTAATCCCTGAGACAAACAATGTGAGCCCTGCGATTGCGCCAGCTTGCTGTCTGGAGAGAGTTTCCAGGCCACGGTGCAGGGAGGGGGACCAAGACAGGGGCCCAGGGTCTTTCCGCATTGAGATGGAACTGGGAGTCTGCTGAGGCCCAGGCAGCTGGACTCCACAGGACAGCAGAGCGAGAGGCACAGGAAGAGGGTTTCCGAGATGTGCAGAGCGCTCCCCCCCCGAGCATTCAGTAGAGGGCTGATCAGCACAGCGGTGGGCAAACAGCATGGGAGGAAAGACCCACCCAAAAGGATTGGCAGCAACAGTGCCCATGCTCACGCAGGGCTGGGACGATCTCACAGCTTCTGGGCACCCAGGAGAGGACTCAGTGGGGTATCAGCCCAGTGGTGGGGTGAAATTCACCCTAGACTAATGACGCTCTGGTTCCACCTAACTGAACTTAAAACCAAGCCTCAAGAGGATCAAACTGTTTCTAAGTAACTTAACTGTGTCTGAAAACAGTATTTATAGGAATCTAACATCAAGCACCTAACAAGATAAAATTTACAACGTCTGGGCTTCAAGGAAAGATTACCCAGGCATGCAAAGAAACAGGAAACTATGACTTACAATCGGGAGGAAACCCAATCGAGCAAAACTGACTCAGAAATACTAGAGATGATAGAATTAGTTGACTGGATAAGAAAACAATTACTATCACTCTAATTCTCCATGTTCAAGACGCTTCTGGAAAGATTGAGCATGTTAGGTAGAGACCTGCAATGCAAGGAGATGTAAGTCAAACTCCAAGAGCTGAAAATACAATGTCTTAGACAAAAAATATCCTGGGTGCAATTAACAGAAGATTAAATACCATAGAAAAAAAGATTAGTTAACTTGAAGACATAGTAATATAAACTATCCAAAATAAAACATATGGAGAAAAACAAAAATTGAAAAAAAAAAATAAACAGAGAAGAAGGAAACTGTGGAAAACTTCCAAAGGCCCAAGGATATGTAAACTAAAGTTTCTGGAACAGAGGAGGAGGAGAAAGAAAAAATATACATTGGAAAAAAATAAAGCAGACAATTTTACAAATTTGATGAAAACTGTAAATACCAAGATCCAAGAAGTTTAATGAATCCCAAGTCCATGAAACGCCAGGAAAAGCACATCAGGGAAGATCGTGGAAAATAAAAAGCACACATTACGTCCAGAGGGACAAAGGGAACTAGCAGAGCAGATGTCCAGTCAATCACAACCACGTGAGAAGAAAGTGGGTAACATCTTTAAGTACTGAGAAAGAAAATGGACAAGGCGCGGCGCTCAGGTCTGTAATCCCAGCACTTTGGGCAGCAGAGGCAGGTGGGTCACCTGAGACTGGGAGTTTGAGGCCAGCCTGACTGATATGGCAAAACCCCGTCTCTGCTAAAAATACAAAATCAGCCAGGCGTGGTGGCACATGCCTGTAATCCCAGCTGCTTGGGAGGCTGAGGCAGGAGAATCACTTGAACCCAGGAGGCAAAGGTTATGGTGAGCCGAGATTGCACCATTACATCCAGACTGGGCAACAAAAGCCAAACTTTGTCTGGAAAAAAAGAAGAAGAAAGTAAGAAAAAGACAAACGATCAGCTTTCCATTCTATACCTAGCAAAGATATCTTTCAAGAATGAAGGCAAGGCCGGGCGCAGTGGACTCACGCCTGTAATCCCAGCACTTTGGGAGGCTGAGGTGGATGGATCACTTGAGGTCAGGAGTTTGAGACCAGCCTGGCCAACATAGTGAAATCCGTCTCTACTAAAAATGCAAAAAATTAGCTGGACACACTGGCGGGTGCCTTTAATCCCAGCTACTCCAGAGACTGAGGCAGAATTGCTTGAACCCAGGAGGCGGAGGTTGCAGTGAGCTGAGATCACGCCTCTGCACTCCAGCCTGGGTGACACAGGGAGACTCTGTCTCAAAAAAAGAAGGCAAAATAGACTTATTTAGCATGCAAAAGCTGAAAAGAATTTGTGATCAGCAGACCTCCACTACCAGAACTATTAAAGGAAGTTCTTCCAGCAGAAGGAAATGAATTACAAATAGATGTAGAGATCTGTGCGGTGGAAATACGAGCACTGGGAAGGGTGATTATGCGGATATACATTTTTCCCATTATTTAAAATAGCTTTTTAAAATGCAATTATGAGCCACTTGGTGCTGGAAGTCACTTTGGGGCCCAGGGATGTGGATCTGGGTGCAGACATCCTTTAGCAGCTGGGGGCCCTGCAAAGAAGGTCCTGGATGAAACGCACTGGCAGGCCAGCTGGGAAGGTGAATGCCGAGGATGGAAGTGTTTAATGATGCAGGTCGTGGCCGGGCGAGGTGGCTCAAGCCTGTAATCCCAGCACTTTGGGAGGCTAAGGCAGGCAGATCACCTGAGGTCTGGAGTTCGAGACCAGCCTGACCAACATGGAGAAACCCCGTTTCTACTAAAAGAAATACAAAATTAGCCAGGCATGGTGGTGCATGCCTGTAATCCTAGCTATTCAGGAGGCTGAGGCAGGAGAATCACTTGAACCCCTGACGTGGAGGTTGCAGTGAGCTGAGATTGTGCCATTGCACTCCAGCCCGGGAAACAAGAGTGAAACTTGGTCTCAAAAAAAAAAAAAAAAAAAAGATGCGGGTCGTTGCATTTCCTTGTCTGGGTATGTTCAGAACCTTTTCTGAGCATGTCCAGGAGCCAGTATGCAGACGACGACACGATGGTGAAGCGACGACCTCAGCAGTGTTCATGAGAACCAGCTCCCATGCACTGCTCGAACCACCGACATCCCCGAAGCACTTTGCCCAGCAGGGAGGTTCCGCCTCCAGCCGCAGCAGCACAGACGTCCAATGGCATCCCTGCTTCTAGCAGCCCTCCCACCTGGGGGACCGCCTTGTGGCATCTACCTCGGTCACGAAGCAGAAGTCATCTGGCACCTGTGAGCGGTCATCCTATCTCTCTGCGTTTGTGTGGTTTGGAGCAGTTTCATTCAGCGCGGACTTTATCAAGACTGTGCATTTAGGCCTACAATTCGCATCCCTGATAACTCTCCGGGTGGTGCCTGTTCACGCTTGCTGTTTGATGTTCCTGCCTTTCACACCCTCATTAATTCCATCTCTGGTGAACTGGCTGTGCAGAGACATTTGCAAAGTGGAGGTGGAACTGTCATTGCACTTAGGAAGTATTCATAAGTACAAAGAAAGACTTCTTCAAGATTGACACAGGAAGACCCCTAACCCCGAGGCTACAGTCGTGTGTGTGTACGGTAGTGCGTGTGTGTGTGTCCTTTTCAAAATGAAGCGGTTGGTGGTTTTAAGATGTGTGCCACTTGTTTATTTGAGCAATCTAAAATAGCAGACCCACATTCTGTTAGCTTTTCTCCATGGTATCTGTCTGCATGTCATGAAACCAGAGGGAAGAAGCTGGGTGAGCTGCGCCATCATTGTGTTCCTGTGGTCCGGCTGTGATGTGTAAAGCCTGACTCAGGGCATCTTTCAGTCAGGAAGGAAAAACAGCAGCAACCTAGGAGATGCCAAATCTGTGGACCTCGGCCTGGTGAGAGCTGACCAATGCCAAGCACTGCCTTCGAGCCTAGCAAGGTGAACCCAGGCCACCGTTCAGTGGCAGAAAGGAGCCAGCTATCGAGACATCCCACATCTGGAAGAGATCTCACGGCACCGTGAGGGGTGAGAGGCACTACTCTCAGAGACAGGGCAGTGGCTGCTGAGTGTGGAAGGAACTTGTCACCATAGCCGTGCGGTGGCAGACGAGGTTGTGCTTGCAGTGGTGCCCTCACTGTCATCAGCTTGTTTGGGAGGTACTGTTGAGTTCCCAGGACCCTTGGGCCATTCTGTGTCCTTCTGAGAACAAGGTAACAAAATGTAAAAGCATTTTGTAAACTCTGTAAAAAGAAAGGGTTATGACCTCCAATGCCAGGGAATCTTCTCCCCCAGGATTCCCATGACCCTCTGGCTTGACTGCAGTGGTGAGACGGGGGTGGTGCAAGAGTTCATGGTGGCAGTCCACAGTGCTGCTGTGTGGCCCCAGGCAGGTGACCGCTGGGGAGATAAGACAATCCTGCTGTCAAAAGACCCTTCTGGACCAAAATAGAAGATAGAATGCATTTTAATCTTGAGTAAGCACCGTATGTAAGACAGCACAAAAGTATCTCCAGAGGCTGGGCTTAAGAATTTCAACAGATGTGCACAGAAGTGCAGAAAAGAGAAGAACGAAGCATTCTCCTATCTCTGAGACAGATAAGAGGGCCTGCCTGCGTATCTGCAAAAGATTTCTGAGGTCCTCTTAGGGGGTTGTGTTTACAGTTCCAAGGGTCAGGGGGCCTGAATATTGGGCCTCTTATCGGACTGATTATTTTTTTCAAGGAGATACCCTAAAGAGAAGAGGGTGGAGAGGAAGCCGCCTCTTTCCTGTTTATTAACAAGAAAGCGCCATCGTCTTACCCTTACATTGACTTCACCAAGCTTCCATTTCCTCAGCTGCAACATCAGGTTGCGTTCTGTGCGCAGTGCGCGCCTGGTGAGGGGTTAACCACAGTCTGCAGAAAGCGGTCCGCTTCATCCCGCCTCTCCCCAGCAGAGATGCCTGGGGGTAGAGGTTGCACAGCCCAGAATCAGCCCCCTCCCTATCCCAGTGCTGCTGATGCCCTGGCCTGATCCACATCTGGTCTGTGTCTCACATGCAGCCCCTGGATCCGCTGCCCTTCAATTAGAAGGACTGTGTGTTAGGTAAATATGACATCTTCCAAATGTCTCAGAGTGAGAGCAGACTCCCAGCCCATGCGATGGAGCCAGCTGTGATTGCTGTGGATCAAGATTTCACAAATTTAGCTTTTCTGTTGGAAAGCTAAGCTCCCATAGAGATCATGGAACCTTCTACTAAGAGTTCTTCTGTTGTCAATTAAGAAATATTTTTCTTTCTTTCTTTTTTTTTTTTTGAAGAAGGGATGTCATCGTTTTCAAGTGTCAAGAAGCTGAAACAAACAGTTGTTGGGGATTTTTTTTTTTTTTTGGTAAAGCTTTGATTTTACAGGGGTTGTCTTTTTGATCCAAGTGATGTTACTCTGAGACCAGTGAGTGAGCTCACGTCTTCCTCGAGTAGCTCAGATGCCATCGCTGGCTTCCCACCTTTGCTCCAGGAGGAATGGGGGGGCAGGTCCTTCCGGAATGACACTCTCACCCCCCAATGTCCTGCCTTACAGATGTCTTGACACTTGATCCTCATGTGATACAACATGCAAGAGCTTTATAAAGTGGAAAGGGTTGTTTTCATGCACACCTATCTTACGGCAGGAAAGTGGTCTTCATCGTGTATCCCCCAGTGGCTTGGCATGTTGTGGTGGCTTTGCCGAATGATTGAAAGAACTCTTCAGTGTCCGGACCCAGGTGTCTCAGTGGAGTGTCTGGAGACTGAATATTATGTGGGTGTATGAGTCAAGTGGAGCTGCTATAACAGAACCCCAGAGACTGGGTGGCTTAAACAACAGGAGTTGGTTTCTCATAGTTCTGGAAGCTTGAAAATCCAAGATCAAGCTTCCAGTTCCTGGTGAGGGTGCTATTCCTGGGTTGCAGATGGCCATCTTCCTGCTGTGTTCTCACATGGTGAAGAAACATACAGAGAGAGAGGTCACATCTCTTCTTAAAGGGCACTAACCCATTGTGAGGCCTCCGGCCTCAATGACTAAATTACCTCCCAAAGGCCCCATCTCCAGATGCTTTCGTATTGGGAGTTAGAATTTCAACATATAAATTTGGGGATGGCCTGACACAGTCCATAGCCGTCGAGTTAATGTGGTCTGGCTGTGTTCCCGCCCAAATCTCATCTTGACAGCGTAGCTCCCATCATTCCCACGTGTTGTGAGAGGGACTCAGTAGCAGTAATTGAATCATGGGGGTGGGTTCCCCCATACTGTTCTTGTGGTAGTGAATAAGTCTCACGAGCTCTGATTGTTTTATAAAGGGTTTCCTCTTTCACTTGATTCTCATGTTCTCTCTTGCCTGCGGCCATGTAAGACTTGCCTTTTGCCTTCCACCATGATCGTGAGGCCTCCGCAGCCATGTGGAACTGTGGGCACATTAAAGACTTCTGATGAAGACTCAGGTACATGCTCATCAGCAGCATGAAAACAGACTGATACAGATTCCCCATGTAAGATTTGCCTGCCAGGAGTTCCAGGAGCAACAGTAGGGCAAGTGCTCTGATGCCCCAACTTCAACTCCCCCAGACCCCCAAATCCACACCATCCCAAGGACCAAACCTTTCAAGCCACAGCTTGAATTCAGGCTTACGTGTGCCTGCCTGCTCACCTTTAGGGCACTCATCCTCTCGCTCAGCTCAGGGTCACCCAGCATGTGAACTGGGTGCCTGTAGGGCTGGGATTTTCACCTTGTGGGTGATAACACATTAGTGGGTCTAGGGAGTCGTTTTAGTGGCCCATGACTGATGTGTTGTTTAAAGAAATAAGATCAGAAAAATCAGAGTGTGTTCCTGAAGCCGTAGCTGTAGTTACAGTACCCACGGCAGGAGCAGTAGCCTGATGGAATTTTTGTCCCGTATGTGATGCATGAGAATAAACGGGTCTGCTTAGATGCATGGGCCCAGGTCCTTATTTCCAAGTGGGCTGTAAAGAAAAAGTTAGAAAGCTGCTGCCTTAGGGGATGCTGAGAATAAAAAGTTTCAATCTGTGTTTTCAAGACGCCTCTAGGCAAGGCACAGAGAAAGGATATTTGAGGCAAGAAACCCTGCTGGGGTCATCTGTGCTGAACATTTCTTTTTACGGCTATGGAAAAAGAGGCCAAGAGGAACCGAGAAAGGTGCCCCAGGCCATCCAGTGGGTTTTTGCCTCAGGCCTCCCCAGGGCTCCTTCTGGGACTGTAGTAAAGGACAGGGTCATGTCAGTGAAAACGGCAGTCAGGACCTCCAAAACGCATCTCCTTGAAAACAATGAGAATGCTGGCAAAAATTAGCAGCGTCAACGATTTCAGAAACCTGGAAATACACCAGATTTCCAGCATCAACGATTTCAGAAATCTGGAAATTGGCCACTGGCTTGCAACAATTCTAGGAGGAGTTATTCAAGCAAACTGGCAGAATCTTGCCAAGAACAAGCCCTGTAGCCCTTTAACCTACACTATCCCCATGCCATGCCCCCAGCCCTGTGGCAGCCTTGAAATCCAGTAACCCACTATCATGGTGAGGACTAATAACTTGACAGCCACCAGAAAGGAAAAATGGGTAGGAGCAATTTCAAAGCCTCATTAACAGAACTGTCATTACTTGAAGTCTGATGGCTCACTAAACCCACTTGCAGGGTTGTCGTTATTGGACCTGACTTGAAGTTCTCCTGGTACAAAAAGCATTTCCAGTAGAGCATGTATAGGAAACATTTATAGACAAATGTTTAACTTCATGGTAACCAGAGCAGTGGATACGAATTTGAGAAACAACAGGGTAGCCAATAAGCTCAGATTAAAAAGCTGAGCAATGATAGGTCTACAGGAGCTGCGAACCAACATCCTTCCAGGAATCTAGAAGGCCATGTGCACGTTCAGGAAAGGCCTGAGCTCTCACCTCTACCTCTGGCTGGTCTTGATGCTCTGTGGAAGTAAGAAGTAAAGGCTCAGCAACTTGGGAGGGCAAGGCAGGTAGATCTCCTGAGGTCAAGAGTTCGAGACCAGCTTGGCCCAGCGGTGAAACCCTGTCTCTACTAAAAATACAAAAATTAGCTGGGCATGGTGGTAGGCGCCTGTAATCCCAGCTACTCGGGAGGCTGAGGCAGGAGAATAGCTTGAACTCGGGAGGCGGAGGTTGAAGTGAGTTGAGATCGTGCGATTGCACTCCAGCCTGGGCAACAAGAGTGAAACTCCACCCCCTCCCCACAAAAAAGAAGGATAAGGCAGAACTGTCTAGTTAGACATTTTAATACTAGAATATGCTCTCTCAGTCTTTGCCAAGGAGCTCTCTCTCTTTCTATCTTTCTCTCTCTCTCCCTCTGTGTGTGTGTGTGTGTGTGTGTGTGTGTGTGTATGTCTGTGTGTTGAGACACTCCAAAACTCATGGAATGCAGTTAAAGCAGATCTTAGAGGCAAACTTACAGTTGTAAATGTTGATGTTAAAAAAGAAGGAAGGTTTTATGTCAATAACCTAAACTTCAATTTTAAGAAACTAGGTAAATGAAACCCAAAGCAAGAATAACAAAGCATATCAGGTGAAATAGAGGTGAATTAGAGGTGAAATAATTGAAATAGAGAATAGAAACATGATAGAAAGTCAATGAAGGCAAATGTTGGTTCTTTCAAAGACTGACAACATTGACCAACCTTTAGCTAGACTCATCAAGGAAAGAAAAGAATTAAATTACTAAAGGTGGAAATAGAAAAGGGGATATTAGTATCAATTTTACAGGAATAAGAAAGATAAGGAAATACAATAAGCAATCATATGCCCCCACATTTGGTAACCTCAATAAAATGTACAAATTCCTATAAAGACATAAACTACTGACCAAGAGTGGTGGCTTACGCCTGAAATCCCTGCATTTTGGGAGGCCAAGGCAGGCAGATCACTTGAGGTCAGGAGTTCGAGACCAGCCTGGCAACATGGAGAAATCCCATCTCTACTAAAAATACAGAAATTAGCTGGGCATACTAGTAGGCACCTGTAATCTCAGCTACTCGGGAGGCTGAGGCAGGAGAATCACTCGAACCCAGGAGGTGGAGGCTGCAGTGAGTCGAGATTGTGCCACTGCACTCCAGCCTGGGTGACACAGTGAGAGGCCATCTCAAAAATACAAAATAAAATAAAATAAAATAAAATAAAATACATGACCTACTGAAACTGACTCAATAAGAAATAAAAGTGTTTGAGTAAATCTATAATAAATAGATTAAATTCATAATGATAATAATAACATAACATTTGCCACAAAGAAAGGCCCAGGACCAGGTAGCTTCCTTGAATCTTAAAGAAGCATTAATACCATTCACAACGTCTTTAAAAAATAGAAGAACAAACATCTTATTTTATATTAATTACACTTACACTACAGCCCGACAAAAACATCATAAGCCAATAAAACCACAGATCAGTATCTCTGATGATATAGATGCAAACATTCTCTACAAAATACTAGCAAATCATTCTAGAAACATAGAAAAGGAATTATGCATTATGAAAAAGTAAGATTTATCCCAGGAATCCAAGGTCGCTTTAACATCATAGAGTTGATCAATATAACACACCATATTCATAGAATAAAGAATAAAAAACATATGATTATATTGATAGATACAAAAAAGAATGTGAAAAACTAACACCATTTCGTAACCCCTTTCCATGTTGTTTCACTTAATTCACTCGGAATACAAGAGAGCTTTCTCAAGCTAATAAACGGCATCTATAAAAATCCCACAACAACTGTCATGTTTCATGGTGAAGAAAGCTTTCTCTCCAGGGCCAGGAAGAAGACAAGGATGCCCACTATCTTCACTTCTTCTCAATGTTACACTGAAGGTTTAGCCAGGGAAATTAAGCAAGACATAGAAATAAAGCCATTCAGATTGTCAAGGAATAAAATCTCCTTTTACAAATGATATCCTCTTGTATATGGAAAGTCCTACAGAACACACACACACCCCTAATAAATGCATCTGGCAAGGTTGCAGATACAAAATTAATATGCAAAAATCAATTTTTCCTCTACATAATAGCATTGAACAAATAAAAATGAAATTAAGAAAATGATTCATTTGCAATAGTAGCAAAAAGGATAAAATACATAGAAATGAATTTAACAAAAGAAGTATAAGGATTATACACTGAAAACTATAAACTATTGAAAGAAATTAAGGAAGTCTTAAATAAATGGAAAACTATCCCAAGTTCAGAGATTATAAGTGCTAATATTGTTAAAATGGTTACACTCCCCAAACTGATACAGATTCAAAACAATATCTATCAAAATCCTAGCTGGTGTTTTACAGACATTGACAGGCTGATCTTAAAATCCATATGGAAATGCGAGAGCCCAGACTAGCTAAAAGAATTCTGAGAAAGAAAAAATAAAGTTGAAGAACTCACACTTACCGATTTCAAAATTTACTACAAAGCTATAGTAACTGACAATGTGGCACCATATAAGAATAGATATATAGATCAATAGAATGAATTTGAGAATATAGAAATTGGCCTTTACATTTTTGGCTATTGAGAAGGGGACCAAGAAAATTCAATGAGACAAAAAAGATGGTCTTTTCAACAAATCGTGCTTGTAGAATTGGATATACCTTTATAAGAACTGTGGCATGCAGGTAAGAGTACCATCTTGACGGAACACAGAATGAGAGATAATGCATTGAAAGGAGTAAAAATGGTTTCACTTAACCTGCATCACTTCTTTTGCAAGCTCACACAGTGCAGCACCAAGAGAGAGCTTGTTGGTCTACAAGTTTTCCTGTGGGGAAAAGAGAGATCAAAGTGAGTGTCCAACTTCTCCAGCCTTCTCAAAGAGAGAATTTTAAAAGAAGGAAAAGTGACTTATCACATCCAGGAGAATCTTCATAAGGCTATTGGCAGACTTCTCAGCAGACACCTTGCAGCACACAAGAGTGGAATGATATGTTCAAAGTGCTAAAGGAAATAAAACTACCAGTCAAGAATACTATACCCAAAAACTGTCTGTTAAAAATTAAGGAAGATGAAGAGTTTCCCAGATAAACATAGACTATGGAATTTTGTCGCCACTAGACATGCTATACAGGCAGTGCTAAAGGTGAGAGTTCAGGTTGAAATAATAGGACATTAAACAGCAACATGAAAGCATGTGAAAGTGTGGATCTCACTGATAAAGGTAAATATACAGACAAATACAGAATAACGTAATACAGTGATGGTGGTATGTAAAATCACTTTTATCTCTAGTATAAAAATTAAAACATTAAGTACTAAGAAAAACTATAACCACAAAAATTTGTTAATGGATACAAAATATAAAAGGAAGCAAATTCTAGCCAGGTGGGGTGGCTGATGCCTGTAATCTCAGCAGTTTGGGAGGATGAAGTGGGAGGATCATTTGAGGCCAGGAGTTCAAAACCAGCCTGGCCAACATGGTGAAACCCTGTCTTTACTAAAAATACAAAAAAATAATGGGGAGTGGAGGCATATGCCTGTAGTCCCAGCTACTCAGGAGTCTGACTCAGAAGAATCACTCGAACCTGGGAGGCTGTGGTTGCAGTGAGCTGAGATCGGGCCACCACACTCCATCCTGGGCGACAAAGCAAGACTCTGTCTCAGGGGAAAAAAAAAGTGAATTTCAGCATCTTCAACATCGATAACTTAATGTGTATGCCTATGTTGGAGGAGAAGTAAAAGTGTAGTTTTTCATATGTGATTGAATTCAAGTTGTTATCAGCTTAAAATAGACTGTTACAACTATAAGAAGTTTCATGCAAACTTTCTGGTAAACACAAAGAAAAAACTTAAATACAAAAAAAAGATAGAGAAAAAAGGATCAAAGTATATTATCATCAAACCATCAAATCAGAAGGGAACACAACAAGACAAGAAAAGAAAAACAAAAGAACTATAAAACGGGCAGAAAAAAATCAACAAGTGGCAATAGTAAGTCGTTACTCAGCAACAATTACTTTAAGTATAAATGGATTAAACTCACTAATCAAAATATGTAGAGTGGCTGAATGAATTTAAAAAACTCCAATCCAATGATTACTGTCTATATTTGCCTTAGATTTAAGGACACACAAATGCTGAAAGTGAAGGTATTGCAAAAAGATATTTCATGTAAATGTAGCCAAAACAAAGCAGGGGTGGCCATACTTATACCAGACAAAATAGAGTTTAAGTCAAAAATTTGGAGACAGAGATGGACACAAAAGACAAAGAAGGACATTACAAAGTGATAAAAGGGAGTATACATTCATGTGTATGTGCATATGTACATACATATGTATTATAAATGTGTGTGCACCTAATATCAGAGCACCCAAATATATAAAGCAAACATTGTCAATTTGAGGGGAGAAATAAAGAGCATACAATAAGAGTAGGAGACTTCAATATCCTAATTTCAATAATAGATAGATTATCCAAACAGAAAATCAATAAAGAAACAGCAAAGTTGGACATTATAAGGTAAGTGGGCCTAACACACACAGAACATTCTACCCAATAGAAGTAGAACACACATTCTTCTCAAGCACACACAGGAAATTCTCCAGGAGAGATCACATTCTAGGTCACAGAAGAAGTCTTAACAAATTTAAGAAGATTGAAATCATTCCAAGCTCCCTTTCCAACCACAATGGAATGAGACCAGAAATCAGTAACACAAGGAAAAAGGAAAAATTCCCAAATACACAGAAATTAAACAAAACACTCTTGAACAACCATTGGGCCAAAGAAGAATTCAAAACGCAAATTAGAAAGTATCTCAAAACAAAATAAAAATGAAAATACAATATAACAAAACTTACAGGATACAGCAAAGGCAATACTAAGAGGGAAGTTATAACAATAGAAGCCCATATTAAAACAAAAGAAAGATCTCAAATAAACAATCTAACTTTACACCTTGAGGAATGAGAAAAATATGAACAGATTAAGTCCAAAGTTAGCAGAAAGAAGGAATACCAAAGATTAGAGAAGAAACAAATAGAGAATAGAAAAAAAATCAACAATAAGAGTTTGTTTTTGGAAAAGATAAACAAAATCAACAAACCCTTAGGTAAACTCATAAAAAAGAGAAAAGACTCGAATAAACGAAATCAGAAATGAGAGACAAGATATTACAACTGATGCCACAGACATAAAAAATTATGAGACTATCATGAACAATTATATGCCAACAAACTGGACAACTTAGAAGTGGATAAATTCCCAGAAATACACAACCTACCAAGGCTGAAGCCAGAAACAGAAAGCCTGAACAGGGAAATCACAAACAAGACGATGAACTCACTCATCAAAAACCTCCCAACAAAACAAAAGTCCCAGGGCTAGGTTTCTTCACAGGTAAAATGTACCAAACATTTAAAGAAGAATTAATACCAATCCTTCCTAAACTCTTCTAAAAAAAAAAAAGGGAACAACTCCAAACTCATTTTATGAGGCCAGAGCCATCCTGACACAAAAACCAGACAGAGAACACATGGAAAGAAAACTGTTGGCCAATAGCCCTGATGAAAATGAATATAAAAATCCTGAACAAAATATTAGCAAACCAAATTTAACAGCACATTAAAAGGATCATATACCATGATCAAGTGATATTTGCCTGAGATGAATGTATAATTCAACATATGCAAATAAATCAATGGTATACAACCCTTTAACAGAATAGTCACATGATAAAAAGTACATGATCTTCTCAATAGATGCAGAAAAAAAGATTTGACAAAATTCAACATCCTCTAGTAATAAAAACTCTCAGCAAATTAAGTAAAGAAGGAACTTATTTCAGCACAATAAAGGCCATATGTGAAAATACCACTGCTAACATCATACTCAATGGCAAAAACCGGAAAGCTTTTCCTCCAAGATCTGGAACAAGACAAGAATGATTATCCTTGCCACTTCTATTCAATGTAGTGCTAGGAATCCCAGCCAGAGAAATTGGGCAAGAAGAAATGAAAGTCATCCAAATCATAAAGGAAGATGTAAAATCATGGTCTTTTTGCAGATGATGTAATCTTATATGCAGAAAGCCCCAAAGACTCGACAAAATAACTAATAAATGAATTCAGTAAAATCAGGACACAAAATCAGCATGAGAAAATAAGTTGTGTTTCTGTG
The DNA here is from genome assembly GCA_963574635.1 of Cheracebus regulus. Lineage (NCBI taxonomy): Eukaryota > Metazoa > Chordata > Mammalia > Primates > Pitheciidae > Cheracebus > Cheracebus regulus. The sequence continues at coordinate 24,373 of CAUYQU010063055.1, forward strand.
CACTAACAATGAGCTATTTAAGAAGGAAATGAAGAAAGCAATCCCATTTATAATAACATCCAAAAAGAATGAAATACTTAGGAATGAACTTAACCAAGGTGGTGAAAGACTTGTACACTAAAATCTATAAAACATTAAAGAAATTAAAGTAGACACAAATAAACATAAAGTCACCCTGTTTTCGTGGACTGGAAAAATAATATTGTTAAAATGCCCATAAAACTCAGAGTAGTCTGTAGAGTCAAGACAACTCTTGTCAAAATCTCAATGGGATATTTTATAGAAATAGAAAAAAAAAACAACTAACATTCACATGAAACCACAGAATATCCCACATAGTCAAAGTAATTTTGAGCAAGAAGATCAAAGCTAGAGGCACCATACTTCCTTATTTCAAAATGTATTACAAAGCTACAGTAATCAAAACAGTATGTTAAGAATTTGCCCTTTTTCTAAATTTTTATTCCATCTGGCCCCCAGCAATTGGATGGCATTAATGTAAATTAATATAATTATTATGGAAAACAGTATGGAGGTCCTCAAAATATTAAAAATAAAACAACAAAACAACAATGTAACCCAGCAATCTTACTTCTGGATATCTGTCCATAGGAATTTAGATGAGGATCTCAAAGAGATATCTTTGCTACCATGTTCATTACAGCATTTTCACAATAGCCAAAACATGGACTCAAACTAACTGTCCATTGATGGATGAATGGATAAAGAGAATGTGGTATACGTATACAGTGAAATATCATCAGCCTTAAAACAGAAGGAAGTCCTGCCCTTTGCAACAATGTGGGTGAACCTGGAGGACATTATGCTGAGTGAAATAAGCCAGACATAGAAGGACAAATACTACACAATACCATGTGTTTTCATCAGGGTTCTCCAAAGAGATCGAGCTGATAGGAGAGATGTAGAAAGAGATATATGAGAAGGGGCTTATTAGGGGGATTGGCTCACCTGATTATGGAGGCTGAGAAGTCCCATGATAGGCCATCTGCAAGCTGGAGACCCAGGGTACCAGGAAGCGTGGCTCAGTCTGGGTGTGAAGGCCTCAGAACCAGGGAAGCTAATGGTGTGATTCTCAGTCTGAGGCCACAAGTCTGAGAGATCAGGCTGGCCACCAGTGTGAGTCCCAGACTCCAAAAGCTGGAGAACCCAGAGTCCTGATGTCCAAGGGCAGGAGGAGAAGGGCATTCCAGCTTCAGAAGAGAGAGCAAGAAGTTGCCCTATTTCTAACTTTTTGTTCCATCTAGGCACCAGGTATCAAATGGCACCTGCCCACACTCAAGGCTGGTCTTTCCTACTCGGTCCACCAGCCTCCTGGGAACTCACTGCCAAGTTCTTCTGGAAACACCCTCACAGACCCACCTGGGGCAGCCTAGTCATTCTACTCAAATGCCAAACAACCTGGGTTTCCCTTTCAGCAGAAGAAGGGAGGGGCTCAGTGTCTACCAGAGCATCGGGAACAACTAATGCAAAAATTGAGGCTAAATAATGCATTACTAGCTATCTGGGTATCCCTTAATCCAGTCAAGTTGATACCCCGAAATCTACCGTCACACCACTCACATGATGAGAATATAAGGTCAAGTTCACAGAAGCAAAGTTGGAGTGGTGGTTTCCAGGGGCTGGAGAAAGGGAAATGGGGAGATACGAGTCACACAGCATGGAGTTTCAGTTACACAGAATGAGTAAGTTCTGAAGACGTGCTTTATAGCACAGCATGTAGAGTTAACAATACTGTATTGTATATTTAAAAACTTGCTAAGTGGGTAAATTTTATGTTAGGCACTTTATCACACACACACACACACACACACACACACACACAAAATAAAGAAGGTAAGAGGAAACTTGGAGATAACGAGTATGTTTACAGAGTAGATTTTGGTGTATATTTATTAAGGTGTATACTTATTTCCAAAATTATCATAGACACTAAATATACGCAAAATTATCATAGACACTAAGGTCATAGACACTAAGTATATACAGTTCTTTGTATGTAAATCATACCTCAATAAAGTGGTTTTTAAAAAGAAGATCAATAACCCAACTTAAACATGTTTTGCGTGGACATTCCTTCAAAGAAGACATAAAAATGACCAGTAAGCACATGAAAACACGCTCGACATCATTCGCTGTCAGGAGAATGCAAATGAACACCGAGGACACGACTTCGCACACCCTGGCTGACTGTGAGCCGAAAGACAGCCAGCACCTGGCTTTGGTGAGCACGCGGAGACGTCAGACCCTCCTGACCACCGCGGGGAGCGGGACACTGTGCCGCCGCCTCTTTGGGAAATGGTTGGGTAGTTCCTCAAAGATTTCAGTATGGAGTTACCATACGACGCAGCAGTTTCACTTCTTGGTATATACTTAAGGGAACTGAAGACAAACCCACACAAAAATCTGTACTCCAAGATTCGTAGTAGCATTATTCATAACAGCCAAGAAGTGGAAACCACCCAAATGTCCATCTCCATTAAGAGATGATTGAATAAGCAAAACATGGTAGATCTATATAATGGAATATTATTCAGCCACAAACAGGAAGGGCAGGGCAGAGGGTCCTGGCTGGAGGACCACACGGTCCAAGGAGGCAGACAAAACACCTGGGGCCATCGGAGGTGCCGGTGAGCTCGGAGGAGCTTGGAGGAGGTGAGTCTCATCTCAACAGTCAATGACAGGTGAGGCGAAAGTTAACCCAGAAAGACACGTGTGTGCCCGAGCTGGGGGGAGCGTTCCTTGGCGGAGCGAGGACATCGGACCCCCCGAGCTTGGCCTACAACCTGCCTGTGGCGCTGGCGGGGAGGCTCTGTGGGTCTGCCTGGGTGGGCCTCACGCCTGCAACACGAGATGTCAGATTAGCGATGAAGCCGCCCTGGAGGACGTTGATGTTTAGGTGCCTGGGTTGAGAAGTCACAGATGCAGCTTGCTGGAAATGATCATGAGAGTCTGAGGAAACCCACACCCCTGTGAGGAAAGGCTGTTGGTGTGGCTGAGGTGGACTGGGACAGACGGTGGGAAGGGAGTTCCCGGCAGGCCCCCACTTTGCTGGCTTCTCGGTGGCTATGGGGTTAGCTGGGCTGTCTCTGGCCGGGGAATAGGACCTGGGGACTCCCGGACCTGTGCATATGTGATCCTTGGCCCAGCGGCGTGGGCTCTGCTGGCACAGAGCTCCCGGA
>CAUYQU010063056.1:0-60950 GCA_963574635.1 Cheracebus regulus
GATGATAGACTGGACAGGGAAAATGTAGCACATATACACCATGGAATATTATGCAGCCATCAAAAACGATGAATTCGTGTCCTTTGTAGGGACATGGATGAACCTGGAAACCTTCATTCTTAGCAAACTGACCCAAGAACACAAAATCAAACACCGCATGTTCTCACTCATAGGCGGTGTTGAACAATGAGAACACATGGACACAGGGAGGGGAGCACTACACATTGGGGCCTGTTGGGGGGAAATAGGGGAGGGACAGCAGGGGGTAGGGAGTTGGGGGGAGATAGCATGGGGAGAAATGCCAGATATAGGTGAAGGGGAGGAAGGCAGCAAATCACACTGCCACATGTGTACCTATGCAACAACCTTGCATGTTCTTCACATGTACCCCAAAACCTAAAATGCAACAAAAAAATTTTACTGTTTATTACTAAGGTATAAAACCACAATTTATTTATGTGTATTAATCTTGTACTCTGCAATCTTGGTGTGTTGATTTTTTTTTATTCTAGTAGCATCTTCGTGGATTTCTTAGGATTTTCACTACAAAAGCAGTTGTCATCTACAAGGAGAGATATACTTCTTCCTTTCTTTCTAACATTGGTGCTTTTCTTTCCCTCCTTCCCTCTCTCCTCCTCTCTTCTTCCTCTTCCTCCTATCCTCTTCTTCCTCCTCCTTCTTCTTTTCCTTCTTCTTTCTGCTTTCTTCTTCCTCCTTTCTTTTTATTTCTCCACCTTTTCCTTCTCCCCTCCAGGTCTCTCTCTCTTGTTATTTGTCCTGGATAGAATCATCAGTATAATGTTAAATAGAAGCGTTAAGAGTGGTGGACATCCCTTTCTTATTCCTGATGTAAATATGAAATTATTCAGTTCTGATTAATTGTGTTGTTAGTTCTGGAGTTTTTGTACATCAACTTTTTATTAAGTGTGGAATACCTTCTATTACTGGTTTGTTGAGTGTTTTTATCATAAAAGACACATTTTATCAAAACTTTTCTTCATTTATTGAGATGATTATATAATTTGTATCTTTATTCTATGAATGAGGTGTATCATATTAATTATTTGATGCAACTTTGCATTCCAGGAATAAATCCCACCTGGTCATGGCACATAACATTTTTTTAATATGTTACCAGACTTGATTTGCTAGTTTTTAGTTTTTTTATGTCTATATTCATAAATAATATTGGTTTGTAGTTTCTTGTGATATCTTGTATGGTCTTGGTATCAAGGTAATTCTGGCCTCATATAATAAATTTAAAAATATTTTCTTCTGTTTTGGAACCCTTTGTGATGAACTGATGTTAATTCTTCTTTAAATATTTGGTAGAATTCCCCAGTATAACCAGCCAAGTCTAGGTTTTTTCTTTTTTGAAAGTTTAAAAATTAATACTTCAAAGTATTTGTTTGCTATAGGTCTACATAGATTATCTATTTCTTCTTTAGTCAAATTTGTTGCTTTGTGTCTTCCTAGGAATTTCCCCTTTTGTCTATCTAATTTGTAGACATCCTTTACTGTTTATCTATTTGTATCTTTATATTTAAAGTGGTATTCTTGGGGATAAATATATACTATAAACTACATAAGATACAATACATGATTGAATTTTGCTTTTATATTTGATCTGAAATACTCTGCCTTTTAATTGAGGTATTCAGACCCTTATATTTAATGTGATGGTTAAATCTGATTGTAAACTTATTCATTATTTTCTTGTTATTCATGTTATGCTCCTTTTTATTTATTTTATATTGTTTATTTTGTATGATTCAGTTTTACTTGTGCTTTATTAGCTTTAAATTTTTATTGGTTTATTTTAGTATTTGTTCTAGGGTTTATAGCATACACCATTAGCTTATAGTTTATAAACAATAAACTATATTTTGTAGTTTCCATCCAGGTGATACTATACCATTTCACATATAGTATACAAAGAACTAAAACGGATTTACAAGAAAAAAATTAATTCACCCAAAAGTGGGAGAAGGATATGAACAGACACTTTTCAAAAGAAGACATACATGAGGCCAACAAACATATGAAAAAATGCTCATCATCACTGATTATTAGAGAAATGCAAATCAAAACCACATTGAGATACCACCTCACGCTAGTTAGAATGGTGAGCATTAAAAATCTGGAGACAACAGATGCTGGAGAGGATGTGGAGAAATAGGAACACTTTTACACTGTTGGTGGGAGTGTAAATTAGTTCAACCATTGTGGAAGACAGTGTGACGCTTCCTCAAGGACCTAGAAATAGAAATTCCATTTGACCCGGCAATCCCATTACTGGATATATACCCAAAGGATTATAAATCATTCTATTATGAGGACACATGCACACGTTTGTTCACAGCAGCACAGTTTACAATAGCAAAGACTTGGAACCAACCCAAATGTCCATTGATGATAGACTGGACAAGGAAAATGTGGCACTTATACACCATGGAATACTATGCAGCCATAAGAAACAATGAGTTTGTGCCCTTTGTAGGGACATGGACGAATCTGGAAACCATCATTCTCAGCAAATTGTCACAAGAACAGAAAATCAAGCACCGCATGTTCTCACTCATAGGTGGGTGTTGAACAATAAGAACACATGGACAGTGGGGGGTGGGTGGAGAGGTCGGGGAGGGATAACATGGGGAGAAATGCCAGATGTGGGTGACAGGGGGATGGAGGCAGCAAACCACATTGCCATGTATGTACCTATGCAACAGTCCTGCATGATCTGCACATGTACCCCAGAACCTAAAGTACAATTAAAAAAAAAAAAAAAAGAATCTTACAACAGTGTTCTTCCATTTCTTTTCTACTGGTCTTTACACTACCCTTGGCATACATTTTATATCTTTATATGATATAAACCTCACAATGCACTGATATTCACTTTGTGTTAAAAAGCCAAGTAACTTTAAAATGTCTTTAAGTCCTTAAAATAAATCTAATTTATATATAACCACATAATCACTGTATTTGGGTCTCTCTGGTCCTTTGTAAAAATCCACATTTCCATCTGAAGGAATCCTGCATCTATCTGCCTGAAGGACCTCCTTTCACATTTTATATAGTTAGATACTATTAGTTATAACTAAGTTATAGCTGCTAGTTATAAATTATCAGCTTTTATAGGTCTGGGAAAATATTTCTGTTTTTTATTGTGCAATAATTTCACTAGAAATGTAATTGTAGGTTCAAAATTACTTTTCCTCAGTATTTTAGAACTTTTGTTCCATCATCTGGCTTGACTTTTTTTGTTGTTGTTGTTGTTTTTTTAACTGAGACATCTTTTGCCATTCTTATTTTGCTCCTCTATTAGTAACATGTCTTTTAAGGTTCTCTGTTTATCACAGCTTTTAAGCTATGTAATTATGATGCAACATGATGTAGTTTGCTTTATGTTTCTTATGCTCCAGTAATGTTAGGCTTCATAGATCTGAGGATGCATATTTTTCATTAAAATTAGAAAATGTAAACCGATTCTTTTTCTGCCTTTCTCTATTTTATTTCCCTTCAGGGACTTTAATCAAATGTATATTAGACCACTTCAGATTGTCTCATAACTCATTGACCTATTAAATTTTTTTTTTTTTTTTTTTTTTAGTACTTTTCTTCCTGGGCTTCATTTTGGACAATTTCTATTACTTTGGTGTTAAATTCAATCACGTTTTCTTCTATAAAGTCAGATCTGCTGTGAATCACATCCAGTATATATATATATGTAAAATCTTAAAAATCATAGTTTTCAGGTTTTCTTTTTTGAGACATGGCTTCACTCTGCTGCCCAGGGCTGGAGTGCAGTGGCATGATCTTGGCTCAATGTAGCCTCACCCTCCTAGGCTCAAGGGATCATTCCACCTCAGCCTCTGAAGTAGCTAGGACTACAGGCAGGTGCCACCATGCCCAGCTGAGTTTTTGTACTTTCTGTAGAGATGGAGTCTATGTTGTGCAGGCTGGTCTTGAACTGCTGGGCTCAAGTGACCTTCCTGCCTCAGCCTCCTGAAAGTGCTGAGATTACAGGCATGAGCCACTGTGCCTGGTCAATGTAGTAAGCTTTTAATCTCTAGATCTTTCATGCTTCCATTTAACACGCTTACATTTCTTCTGGTTTATTGAACATATGGAATACAGTTACAACTGTTTTAGTGTCCTTGCTTCCTAGCTTAATCATCTGTATCATTTGGCAGTCAGTTTGAGTGACTAATTTTTCTTCTGATGATGGATTGTGTTTTCTTGTCTTTTGACATGTCTGTTAATGTTTTTATTACATGGCAGAGATGAATTTTACTTTTATGGGAGCTAGATGCTTGTATATTGCTGCAGTATTCTTGGCCTTTTATTTTTTTTACTGGATACCTTTGTTATTTGGAAACAGCTTGATCTCTTTAGGTTCTTGCCTTCAAGCTTTGTTCTACAAGACCAGAGCAGAATTTATTCAAGGGCAACTTCTGTCTCACTACTGTTCTGTATACTCTAACTCAATGCCCCATAAATTATGAGATTTTCCAATCTGACTGGTGGGAACTGGAACTAATCTCTGCCCTGTGTAAGCTTTAAGTATTGTTTCAACTGATTACATAGGGCTGTTATTTTTCTGACCTCACATGTGTGTGCTAATCAGTTCTTAGCTCAAGACTGAAGGGTGGCACTCTGCAGATTTCTGGAACATTCTGTGTGTGTAAGCATTTCCTTTCCCTTATGATGTCCTACAAATTCTTAACTACCTTGGCATTCCTAATCTCCAATTTATTCTCTTTAACCCTGGGAAATTTCCAGGGTCCACTGGTTTCTTCTTCACTGTGCTGAGGCCTAGAAACTTTCTCCAGGGGGTATGCTGCAGCAATAGATGGAGCTCACTTCAGTTTTTCCTTTCTCTCAGGGATTACCACTTTATGTCTCGTGCATTCAAAATTGATGTTGTGTATGATTTTTCCCTAGTTTTTCGGTTGTTTTAGGAAAGAGAGTGAGTTTTGTCTCTGTTAGTTCATCTTTGCTGGAAGTCAAAGTACACGGCTACAGTGTTTTAATTTTTGTTTATAAACTGATGCTTTCTTTTCTTAATTTAATGTAACATTAAGTCCTAAAATCAGATAGTATGTTTCTCCTCTATGTTCTTTTTTTCATATTGTTTTCAGCTATTTTAAAATCTTTGTATATCCTTGTGATTGCTAGAATTGTCTCATCAATTTCTATCAAAATACTTGTGGGAATATTCATAGGCACTGCATTAATTTATATTTCAAGTTGCAAAGAATTTCCATCTCCAAAACATCGAGTCTTCCAAACTGTGAAGTGGTATATCTATCCACTAACTTATATCTTTTAAAATTTATCTCAGCAATGTTTTTTAGTTTTCATTGTTGAACTCTTAATTGCCTTTTTAAAAATTTTGGAATAGCTATTTTGTTTTTTATGACATTGTAAAAAGTATTTTATATATTATTTGTTTGTTGTTAGGGTTTAAAAACAACTAAATTTTATATCATCCTTGGATACTGCAAACATTATAAATTCATATATATGTTCTAATACATTTTAAATAATCCATTACATTTTCTATATACATGTTTATGTAATATGTGAATTAAAATAGTCTTCCTTCTTACCTCCCATTTTTTGTTGTTTAAATTCTTTATTTTACTAGGCATGGACTACAGTACTGTACAAATTACATGAGATGAATATGTATACTTTGCCTATTCCTGATCTTTAAAATGAAATATTTAGTAATTCATCATTCACTGCAACAATTGCTACAGGCATTTCACAGATGCTCTTTATGAGACTAAGTGAATTCCTTTCTAGTCTTATTTGAGAGAGATTCCTTTTCAAAAATCTGTATTGATGTTACATTTTGTCAAATCATTTTTCTACTAATCATCATATGGTTTTCAAAACTAATAAGATTTGCTTTACGACTGTGTGCAGTGGCTCACGCCTGTAATCCTAGCACTTTGGGAGGCTTGGGTGGATGGATCACAAGGTCAGGAATTTGAGACCGGCCTGACCAAGATGGTGGAACCTCGTATCTACTAAAAATACAAAAATTAGCCAGGCACAATGGCAGGCGCCTGTAATCTCAGCTACTCAGGAGGCTGGAGCAGGAGCATCACTTGAACCCAGATGGCAGAGGTTCCAGTGAGCAGAGATCATGCCGCTGCACTCCATCCTGGGCGACAGAGGGAGACTCTATCTCAAAAAAAATTTTTGCTTTATGAAGGTAGTATTTAATTAATCTTAGTGAATGTTCCACGTGCACTTGTAAAGAATGTGTAGCCCAAATTTGGGTGTAGTGTCTTTTAAACATAATTTGTATCGAATTAAAATCTTCTGAATTCTTGCTGATTTTCTTTTCTTTACTTATATCCTCAGTTACTGAGAATAGACTGTCAAGATAAGATATTCCATAAATGATTATAATCACTTATAATCCATAAGTGATTGTGGATTTACCTATTTTTCTGTTTAGTTATGGTCAATTTTTGCATTAAGTACTTTGAAGCTCTATAATTAAGTGGATATTCACTAAAAATGTTACACTGTTATGATTAATGGTTTTATTGTTGTGAAATACACTTCTTTATCTTTGGTAATATTATTTGTATTTAATATATTTTGTCAAAGATTAATATAACCATATATGCTTTCTTATTGATATGGACAGGAGACGGAGATATTGAGTAGAAGAGGGCAGTTTCCCAGCAAAGACCTCTCCCTCAACCTGAAGACCTGCGGCCCTAAATGAAGGCAGGCATTTCCGTTTTTGCACCCAACAAGTTGCCTTTTGACCCACCATGTTCCCTATCCTGCTCTAATGTAAACCCCAAATCCCAAGCTTCAAATGAGACCTACAAATGAGGAGACAAGGAGGCAACCAGACCAACAGACCAGTGAACCAGCAGAACAACTACAGGGGAATGAGGCAGCTCAACTCCAAGGGAAGACCACTTTCCCACTCCAGTCCCCATTCCAGCTCCCCATACGTCTCACTGAGAGCCACCTCCACCACTCAATAAAACCTTGCACTCATCCTTCAAGCCGTGATTTGTTCAGGACACTGGTAAGAGTTCAGGATACAAAAAGCTGTCATACTGCCTCCCTTTCCTTGCAATAAGGCAGAGGGTCCACTGAGCTGATTAACACACAGGCCATCTGTAGATGGCAAAGCTAAAGAAGCACACTGTAATACACATCCACTTTGGTTTCAGGAGTCACAGACACCCACCTCTATCCACTGCCATGGGGTCAGGGCCCAAAAGCACTCACCCTGGTTCCTGCACATGCCTATCGGTGTGCTCCCCATTCCTGTAGGGGTTTAACCTGTGGGGCAACCATAGGCAAGACACACCCCTGTCTCATGTCCTGAGAGGGGAATCAGGGAACACCCCCATTCCATTATGATGAGGATGTGCATGATATATCTGTTCTCATCCTTTTACTTTTAGACTGTTTAAGTCTTCATATGTCAAGTGCATCTTAAGCACTTCTTGCTTTTATTTTTTTAATATTATCTTATAAGATTGTTATCTCTGCCTTTTAATGAAGGTCTGTCCATTTACCACAGACATAAATTTTGGCTTAGTTAGATTTAATTTGATCATCTTGCTATTTATATCCCAGTGGGTAATAACTTTATCAACTAGAATTTTATGCTTATATGTTTTTAAAAAACTGTTATTATGCAAATTGCATTCATTTCTAAAGTTACTTAGGTCAGCACCTAAGTAACAATATATGATTGTTTTATACAATCGTAATTTTTTTTTGTTATATTCTATAGTCTTCCAGGGATTTTCTAGCTTCTTAAATATTTTTCTAAATTTGCATATATTCTTTGTGCTACAAAGTTTTATGTGTTTGACAAATGCATTGTGTCACCATTACAACCTTGTTTGGATTATTTTAGTTTTCAATTTATTTCCTCTTTTGACTTTTCAGTTATATTATTTGTATATATTCATATATATAATTTATATTTATGTAAAATTTATATATTTAGCTATTTTATTTGTGTTAGTTGTAACAATCACAGTATACATTATTTACTTATCACTGTTTGTTGTCAGTTAGCATAATGGCAATTCACAAATAAAATGAAAACTTGTGACAGTATAATTCTACTTATTTCTTCATTCTTTGCCTTGTTACTCTCATATATCATACTTCTCTGTGTTATAAATACACAATATATTTTTTAACGTTAAAAGTCAATGATCTATCTAAAATCTTATTTTAAAAAGTATTTATATTTTCCCACACATTATTTCTTATTCTAGACATCAGTTTTCATTTGCTATCATTTACTTCAGCCTAAAAGCCTTTGTTAAGCATTTATTGCAGTATTGGTTTACCAGAAACAAATTATATCAACTTATTTTATCTGAATGTTTCTTTCTTCTATCCTCATTTTCAAATATATTTTCACTAGGTATAGAATTCTAAGTTGATCTTTCGACACCTTAAAAGATGTTATTCCCTGCCGTCTTGCTCCCCCACCCTCCATATGCACTGTGTCTTGTTTATCTGGTGGCTGCTTTTAGACTTTTTATATTTATTTTGCAAAGTTGGGCTTTGATGTACCTAGGTAAAAATTTCTTTGTTCTGATTTTCCTTTGTGTTTCCTGAGGCTTTGGGTTTGTAAGTTGAGGTTTTTGGGTCAAATTTTGCAAGTTTTGTGCCATTAATTATTCAAATAGTTTTCTTGCTCATTCTTTATATTCTCACTTTCTAGAAGTCAAATTACATACATGTATGTTTGATAATTTAATTTTTTAATAGGACTCGTATCTCTTGTTCATTGTCCCCCAATCTTATATTATTTATGTACTTTTATTTGGATAATGAATATCAACCTCTTTTTATGTTTACCTTCTGCTGTGTTCATTGGTATTTTAAACAATCTAATTCATTTTTATGTCTTATATTGTACTTCTTGGTTAGAAATATAAATTTGATTTCCTATTATCTATTTGATATCTCTTCTAAGTATTTCATATCCTCAGCCATTCTTTCCACCATACAGTAAACATTATTTAACATTTTTATAATTGTTTTCTTAAAATCTTTGATGACTACATAATCTGAAGTATCTGTGATTTTGCTTCTATTGATTAATTTTGTTCTTAGTTATAGGCCACATTTTCTTCTTCATAATCCCTTCACGTGACAGCATGGCATACAGTATTTCTAAAAGAAAAATGGATATTAAATTTTTATCTCTCGATCTCTATCTCCTAGAGTTTGAAAGCCCCTTCTTTCATCAGGTACTTAAGGTGAAGGGTTGCTCTATTAGATTCTACCAAGACCTGGCTTGAAGTTTTAATTATATTGTGTTCATCATTGATTTTCAGTGGGATTGTGGAGATTGCACTTTATCCCTTAGCCCAACCCTCAACTCTCAGAGCAATAGCCGCAGAAGGCCTAATCCCTAATCCCTTGATCTTTTCAGGATGTGAGCTAGAAGTGGTAGGGGTTCTAGCTTTAGTTGTTCTGGGCTCACGTGTGTATTCTACTTCAGCAAAGCCCTGGAATCTGAACAAACTGAGTGAGACTATGCAAACACTGTTTTCCAGCCCACATCCATTACTAATACTGCTGCGTTCTCTGTTATTCTTCATCAAAATTTCTAGCAGAAGGAATTGCCAAGATGAAATATTTACTTTTGCATTTGGGTCTCTTACATATTTTTAATCTATCTTTCTACCCATATTGTCAATGAAACCTTATTTGTTTTTTCTTTGTCATTGTAAAATCTCCCTGTCTAAGGCAGGCCTCTCCTGTGCACATCCACCCTCACACCAGACACTTGTCCCTAGTTATTGAAGATCTGCCCTTCTTTGTTCACCAACAGATACTTTTTTTTAATGGAATTTTGCTCTATCACCTATCTCAGCTCACTGCAACCTCCGCCTTCTGGATTTAAGTGATTCTCCTGCCTCGGCCTCCTGAGTAGCTGGGATTACAGGCGCCCACCACTATATCCAGTGATTTTTTTGTATTTTTAGTAGAGATGGGGTTTCACCATGTTGATCAGGCTGGTCTCAAACTCCTGACCTCAAGTAATCTGCCCACCTCAGCCTCCCAATGTTCTGGGATTACAGGCATGAGCAACCATGCTCTAGCCTCTTTGTCCACGTATAGAAGTTTCATCTGTCTTTGGTCTCAATTTATTAAAAATTCTTTGAATCCACTGCTCTACAATAGATTTATAGGAAAGTATGCTATTTTGTTAGCATTTTTTCCATGTTGTTAACACAGGTCTTATGGTCTTCCACATTCTACTACATCTTAATCGAAGTGAAACTTTCCCCCATTGCTTATTGCCTGTGTTTCCCCAATAATCTGTCTTATCTCATTTTTTTCTTTCCTTTCCTTCCTCAAAGTAATCCATTTACGAAAGAACAATCAAAGTCATCTTCAAAAACAGCATAAAACAAGTTTATGTTTCCCTTGTGAATAAAATGCATTATTTTTGCATGTGAATCATAAGACAATCTTTCTCTGGAATTCTTCAACCAAATGCCTCTTTGTAATGAAACTTTCTTTAGTCATTAGTTTATGTCCCAAAGTAGCTCTGTAGGCCTAAGATTTAAGCTAGCTAGTGGACTTTATGCTTCAATTGTTTGAAGGTTGATGTATTAGTCAACCTTGGGCTGTTATAATAAAATGTCATGGACTACGTGGCTTAAACACAGTTCTAGAAGCTAGAAGTCCACCATCAAGGTGACAGCAAATTTGATTTCTGGTAAGAGCTATTTTTCTGGCTTATAAATTGTCACTTTATTACTTTGTCCTCACGTGGCATTTCCTTTGTACACATGGTGGCCCTGTCCTTTTTTTCTTATAGGGGCACTAATCCTATTGAATTAAGGCCCCATCTTATGACTTCATTTAATCTTAATAATTTCCATAAAGGCTCTACCTTAAAACACAGTCACATTGGAGGTTGGCACTTTCACATATAAATTTTGGCGGGGATACAATTCAGTCCGTAACAATTGGTACTTATATTACTCATATTATGTTCAAAATGCCAATGTGCATTTTATTTTTATCTGTATATTTTTAAAGACTTTTGCATTACTTATGCCTGGTCAACCAAGTACCTAAAGGCTTGGCCATGCTCCATTCCCTAAATTAGTCAGTTCTGTATAACCTCACAAAGAAAAGTCTGAATGCTTTTCCCCCAAGCAATCTGAAGCAACAGGATGAGCACTCAAGGTATCCCATTATGTTCACATGTAATACATATGTAATTAAATGAGTCAGGACAGATCTCCTAGTGACCTCTAGGTGGTAAGGATGAATCAATGCATCCCTTTCTGCTTTTGGTGTATGTGAATGTTGCCTGCGATGAGGAGAAACTCTAACTCTTAATTCATCCCTTTACTGAATCCCTCCACTTGCTTTCCACTGTCTCTGTGGTTGGAAGGTGGTCTTCAGGCTTACTTGTACTTTGCCCACAGGGAGCAGTCATTGTGACAGACTCCCAGAATCTATTCTACCCTGGGATATTTCCCAGCCAGTTAGGATAGTTTCAATTCTCTCTTTGACTGGGTGAGGCATGTTCATGTGACTCAACTGTGGCTTTTACTAGATAAGGAGAAGTCTGCTAGGAAGCTTCTGAGAATTGTGTAATCATTCCCAAGAGAAGGCCATAAGGACAAGTGTATGGGGTCTCGACTGAATGTGAGGCCAGCAGCCATCTTTTTGCCAGCTTCCTGATGAAGGTAACACTGAGCGTAGCAGAGAAGAATGATAAAATGAGGGTTTTTTCCTAATGAAATTTGGAACCACTCAGTTAATTAATCTTGTAGCCCACTCTACCTCTGAACTTCCTATTATGTATGACACAATTTCAGGATTTCTGTTACTTGCAGCCAAGTGCATCTGAAACAATGCACCATTTGTAGTGAATCTGCCATGTATACATAGAAGTTCATTGGAAGGATTAAAAAAGTCTGCATCTAGCTTCATCTCTAGAACTAGAACATTATTCCTTTATCAGACTACAGTAGTTACCCCTTGGCCACAAAGGATATATTTGAAGATCCCCAGCGGATGCTGGAAATAACAGATGGTACTAAACCCTTAATATACTATGATTTTTCCTATACATACAAAACTATGGTAAAGTTTAATCTATAAACTAGACATAGTATGAGTTTAACAATGAGTTATTAAATAGAACAATTATAATAATATACTATAATAAAAGTTAACCAAATGTAGTCTCTCTCTCTCTCAATATTTTATTGTATTGTACTCACCTGTTTTCAGATGTGTTTGACTGCAAGTAACCAAAACTGTGGAAAGTGAAACCACAGATAAAAGGATCTACCATATATCCTTCAAGGGCTTCCTGCTGCTCTTAAGATGTTCTTTTTTTGTTTGTTTGTTTTGTTTTTGTGTTTGAGATGAAGTCTCGCTTTGTTGCCCAGGCTGGAGTGCAGTGGTGCGGTCTTGGTTCAATTCAACCTCCACCTTCCAGGTGCAAGTGATTCTCCTGCCTCAGCCTCCTGAGTAGCTGGGATTACAGGTGCCTGTCACCACGCTTGACTAATAGTTTTTGTATTTTATTAGAGAAGAGGTTTCAACATGTTGGCTAGACTGTTCTCAAACTCCTGACCTTGTGATCCGCCCGCCTTGGCCTCCCAAAGTGCCGGGATTACAGGTGTGAGCCCCTGGGCCCAGCCAAGATGTTCTTAATATGGCTTACAAAGCAGAGAATTACTTTGAAACTGTAATCCAATATTTCATATGTGCTCAAGAGACACATAATTCCTCCAGTGACTCTATCTACCTTTATATAAATTGTTCCTTTCTCTCTCTTTACCACCTAATTCATCTAATTAGGTCTTGGTCATCTCTCTTTAACTGTCAGTTACAATACTGCTTTCTCAGTGAAAATTTTTCGAATTCTGCAGATTAGGTCAGGTTCCCTTACTATTTGTCTTCAAAGACTCCTGGATTTTCTCCTGCTTAGCTTTTTCTTAACTTGTAATAATCTATCTGCATAGTTACTTGTGTATTCATTGATTTTTTATAATTAGCTTTGAAAGGTTAAGTTCCTGCTACTTTTGCTTGATAAAACATCCTCAGTGCCTAATATGCTCCTCCATAGTAAGAATTAACTAAATAATTATTTATTGAATGAAATAATACATGGATGAGCTTTTTTGTATATAACATAATTTAAGCCACACTGGCATGCTGGTAGTTCAACTGTGAATTCAGCCTGGTATGCACTCATCCCTCTTTGAGTGGTAGAGAAGAGACAAGAACTTTACTCTGAGCTTTTATTCTGAGTCTAATAGGAGACAGAGGAATGTTTTGGGCAAAGGGATGGCATGTGTTGACCTATGTTTTCAAATAATTATTGTTGCAATTGTGCAAATCATTGAGGGTAGACGGATAAGGGAATAGGTAGGTCAATTTAGAAACTACTCATATAATCCATGCAAGAGATCATCTTGACAAATAACACCTTTGCCTGGAGTGTTATTGGTAGAGGTGTGGAAAAGTGATGTGATATAGGGTATATTTTGAAAGCAGAGCTCACAGGACTTGCTGACAGATATAAAACGTGTGTGTCATAAAAGGAGTAAAAGGTGATTCCAAAGTTTTTTCCCTAACCAACTGGAAAAATGGGATTGCTATTTACTAAGATGTAAAATATTGTAGGAAAAGCAGGCTTTGGAGAGAAGAGCTGGATCTCAGTTTTAAACATGATACTTCTGAAGTGATATTAACAATTCAAGTGGAGAGGTCAAGTGAGATTGTTGAATATATTAATCTGGAATACATGGCAGAGGACTTGGTGGAGTTAAGCATTTGTGAGTTGCTGGCAGATATGTGTTAATTAAGCCAGGAGACAGGATAAGATCCTGTAGACAGTGGATATAGTTGGAAAAGAGGGAGAATGAGAACTGAGGCCTAGAAACCCTAACAGTAAGATATTGGGTTCATGAGAAGGAACGGACAAAGCAGATTGTGAAGTGACTTGTGTGGAAGGAGAAACAGGAAAGCATGATGTCTCAGATTCTAAATGAAGGCGGCGATTCAGAAAGTGGGAGTGATCACCTTGGACAAATACTTCTGACATGGTAAGATTGACCATTGGATTTAGCAAAGTGTAAGTCATTGGTTACAATGAATAAGCAATTGTAGTAGAACTATGGGAGTAAAATTGCATTTGCAGGGATTTCAAGCAATGATGGGAGGGAGGAATTCTGATCATGCATATAAACCACAGTTTTAAGATTTTTGTAAAAACGAGCAAGGAGTCGTCATAGAGAAAAGGGGTGTCATGAGAGGGTTTTTAAAATAAGATGGTCAAAATGATAAGTCTTACGTTTGTAAAAATTCAATAGAGAGATAATCTGATGATTCTGCAGAGAGGGAAATAATTAACAGGCCATGAGATACCTACAAGTAGTTGCTCCTGGGTAGCATGCAAGCGGGACAAAGAAGGATATATAGGCTCAGGCTTAGATAAAAAGGTGCAAGTGTTGTTGGGAGCCTGGTGGTTTTGTTCTGGTGTCTGTATTTGCATTGTTGTAGGAAACACAGTCATTAAGTGATAATGAGGAAGGGCCAATATAAACTGGCGAGTTGTAGGACAGAGAAAACATTATGAAATGGTTAACTGAGAGAGTGAGAGAATGAATGACCTCAGCAAAAAGAACAGTATTGTTGGGAATCTGTTAAATGCCCTCTTGGGTTCACAATCAGAAATACATGAAAGAGCACTGTTGGTTGTTATCTTTAAGGCATGTATAGCCAGGAGAATGCAGGTGTAGAGTGGGTAAAATGTTAGCTTTATCCAACAGCAAGTTTCCCAGGTATTAAAACTTTAGAGATTAGTGGTGGCTGGTAGCTGCACGCAAATGAATGGTTATAATAGTGGCCACTGGAATACAAACTGAGTAGAGAGGAATGTGAGGATCTGCTGTTGTTGGAAGAAAGAGACATGTATTCTGGGAAGTGCAGCAACCGATCTCTACTGCAAAATCGACTATTGTAGCTTTGCATCCAATGTTATAATACTACAGTAAAGTTTGGCAGGAGACTGACACCTACATATATGATATATCCAATCCAAATATCTCCAAGTTACATAAAAAATCTAGTTCTATAATGTCTAACAACAATTGGGAAGAAAGTCTAAATATTCACTTATTTATTCAAAATTATAGATGTATAAATATCAAGAACATTAAACTTGCCTTTTGGAGAAACTGATTCTTTGGAACAAGCATCTTCTTTTGCAAAGAACTACACTAAATTTGGGAATTTACAATAAATCCTGAATGAAAGGACTTCATTGATTTTTTTTTTCTGGAAGAGTAGGGAAGATAATTGATATCTGGAGTAGATGGTAGAAGATGATACATGCTTATAGGGAGATCCATATTAAGTGACTGATAACTCAGAGGAATGAGAAATTACCTCAATAGGAAAAATGGCATCAATCAGCAAAAAAGAGAAAAAATGATACATGGTATGAAACGTAACATTTTTAGGAATAATCTTACTTCATGCTAATTAAATTTGGATTCAACTAAATAACCTGGATATTGTAGCAGGTACAATAATTTGCCCTACCCATTATTTTTCTCAACGTCCTTCTAATATAGCTCCTTGGACTGAAGAGTCTAGGAAACTAAATTTTTCTCCAACTAATTTTCACCAAGTTTCTGAATATCATTAAAGTTCCACTAACCCAGAACACTTCCATCAAATTTGAAAATGTAACTGTGTTGACATGGAGAGGGAGGGAAGTGGATCATGAAACACCTATTTTGCTCACATGCCTTGAGGACACACATAGTTGTAATTGGCTCAGGAGCTGGAAGCTGCCATGTTAGTGCCCTCATATAGCAGCTTCCATGTCTCACATCCATAATGTTGAGAGGGGCAGAAACTCCCATGCTGTTCTAGATCTATAGTGTTACCTTCACAGCTGTTTCTAGTTGCTCAACCTCTTTTCTGTCTCATCCTGCTTCTCAGTAATTTTGAGTTATTCAATATCAAGTAATAAGTCTTTTTTTTCTGTTCAAACTAGTTAGAATGGAGTCTGTTCTCTGCACCAGAACATCTGATGAAAAGAGAGAACTAACCTTATAAAATTAGAAATTTGATCTGACCAACAGATTATGAATAATCTTATTTCACACAAATTAATTTTGGATTGGACTAAAGAACCTGGACATGTAGCAATTATAGTAATTTGCCCTACTCATTATTGTTTTCAACTTCCTTCTATGCTAGAAATACATGTTCCTGGGATATATTCTCTGACTGATGCAATAGGGACCAAGGAGTCTATTTGTAGCCAATACCTACAGCAGAGCCACTTGGTAACCCTTGATACAGAGAAATTACTCAAAGGTCCTAATGAAATTTGATATTAAAAAATGTGTCTGCATTATCTTGTGATGTGGTTTAAGTGAATTTGTGAGCAAGAAACACACACGTATTTGCCAATTTCCAACTCTCTAGCAATGTAAGTGTAGTTGGTTCTCAATATTCACATACATACCCTAGTTGCCGTTTAATAAAACTCTTTGAGACAAAGTTACTTTTCTGAATTCAAAAGTCACCTTTGTCTTTCTAGATGTATTATGCTACAGAGAATGTTTCTGTCAATTTAAGTTTCTTAATATTTTAACTATTTTATTAAAATAAAAACTATAGATGATGGAGTAATAGAACAAAAACTATGACCATTTGAGGAATCTTGCTCAATCTTTCCAAAACCCACTATATGTGCACAACCAGATTAAAAGTATATAATTTTAACCATTTTTCTAATTTTTGAGAAGACTAATAATTAAACTTACAAAACTTCAGATTTATATAATGAAATTGGTACTTCATTGTAATTTTAATTTATGTTGTAACTAGTGGTGCAGTTAATCTTTTTCTCCTATCAAGAATCAGTAAATGTTTTGTGTTTGTCTACCAGTAGCATTTTGCCATACAGGAAAGTAGAATTATATATATAGTAGAAGAGGATCTTTAAGCTGATACAGCTGACTGCAGTTCCCAGGTCTTCGTCTGATTACTCAATTTCATTAAACACATGTTTCTCCTCAACTATAACTAGGGGAAAATTATAATTTTTCAAAGTTATTTTCAAGATTCAAGATAATGCCTATAAATCTCTTAAGTATCTGCTACACAGAGAATATTTTAAAACAGTAGTTGTGATTATTAGTATTTTAATTATTATTAAATATTTGTTCACAATCTCTACTACCTGGAATTTTTCAGTTTGTATAGTTCTGCAAATAAAGGTATTGATTCTTTGTCATACTAGGTGAAGGAAAAGGGAAGCTCTGTTTTGAGTTTGTTTTGAACTAACAATGGAAAAGGTAATATTAATCAGAATTTATTCAAGTTGCTTGTAACCAGAGAGTTAGTTACATATAAACAAAACACAATTTCCTTACAAGTGTATGGCAATTAAAAATTATATCAGGTTAGAACTTTTATACTAAAAGGTAATAAAATATTTTTCTAATTTTATGTTTAAAAATGTAAAGTTGATTAAAAATAAAAACATTTATACCTAGTAAAATAGAAAACATTTATACCTAGTAAAATAAGAAAATTATACCAGATAATTTTTTTGAAGATTTTGAAAATTAAGAAACAAAAAGTTGTCTTTTGCGTAAGTTTCTGAATAAAATAAAGCTGATGTTTGGGATCTCAAGAAACTAAAATCTTAAATTAGTAACTTTATAGGGAACTTTATAGAGTGAAATTGAGTATATAAAAGCACTTAAATGTGGTGATCCGGTCATCTCATGTAACAGTTTTACCTATCACAGAAGAATAAAACCCCAACAATTTCAAAATTATAATTATTTTCATTATCATAACAGAATTTCAATGAACAGATTTTCTGTCTTTTTATCCACCCAAATGTATGAAAACTGTATGCATATAAACATGCTGATTCTATCCTTAGCAAACTTACAATATTCATGAGTCTAAAATCACTCCTCTTCATGTTTAGTCCAATAATGCCTCTTGTTCTCTCAAAGAAAGCGTCATATCCCCCAGATGTAAACATTGCTTTAAGAGCCAATGCCATATGCTGACAGATGGCATCCCATCTGTGGTTCAGTTATTAAAAATAAATTTCTTGGCCATGTTCAATAAATGTAAGATATTCCTATCTATTTTTTCCAGAAATGTTTAGTTTTCAACTATGGGTTTAGCAAACCAAACTATAAAGCTCAATTCTATATAATAACTCGTGTAGCAAAATAAGCTTTATGTCAGGCTAAAACAATATATTTAGGCTAAGATGTTCAGAAGAGAAAAAATAGAGAAAGAAAAATGTAAAATTACTTCTCTAAGTGATATACTGTTGATTTGGCTCAGCTAGAACTATTAGTTAGGAAATGACAAAAAAAAAAATTGGACTCAGTGCTAGGAGTTAAGCAATGGTGGATGGGAACATAGAGTCTAAAACACTTAAAATATTGTACTCATTACTCAAACTCCAAAATGCTTGTCAGTAGTTCTTTTTCTGCTATATTGTCAAACCTTCAAATCACTATTTTTTCATGTATTCAGTGTCAAACAAGACTTTGAAGAGAACATGAGAAATATCAGTAATAAATCTCTACTCAGCATAAAAAATGACATAGATTTGCTGAAAGGATGCAAGAAAAGCAGTACTTGTCACTGACAGCATTTAATGAGGTAGGCTCCACATACAGAACCGTGGCAACTGGTGATTTCAGAAGAAGGAGATCTCCTGGCCACCCAACCAAGAAAGAAAGAGAATAATGTATGAAGCCTTTTTTAAAAATTCAAGATAGGTGTGTGAAAGTGATATGGCTGCCCAAATCTCATGTTGAATTATGATCCTCAATGTTGGGAGTGGAGCCTGGGAGGTGACTGGATCATGGAGGTGTTTCTTATGAATGATTTAGCACCATCCCCTTGGTGCTGTTCTCCCGATAGTGAGTGAGTTCTGGCAAGATCTTGTTTAAAAGTGTGTAGCACTTTCCCCTGCTCACTCTCTTGTTCCTACTCCAGCCATGTGAAGTATCTGCTCCCCCTTTGCCTTCTGCCATGATTGTAAGTTTCCTAAGGCCTTGCATAAGCCAAGCAGATGCCAGCATCATGCTTCCTGTACAGCCTGCAGAACTGTGAGCCCATTAAACCTCTTTTTTTAAAAAAATATACACTACCCAGTCTCAGGAATTTCTTAACAACAATATAATTCACCAATACGAAAAGTTTTCAATAACCATATCCATGGTTTTTCTTTTCCCTAGCATCTTGGTTCATGTAATTGAAAGTACAAATGCTTCCATCCTTCCCTTTCCTCATCTTTCTTTCTCGTCATCTAATTTACTTTTTTTCTGTCTTCCTTCCATTCTGAAAATAGTTACAGATGCACAGTCATGGGCTATGTAATGAATGATCAAGAAAGGCTTAGCCCCTACTCATGGATTTTATAGCCTATTGGCCAACATAGGCAAGTGAACAGATAAGTAAAATGGCATCAAAGTACCAAAGTTGCAGAGGTATCTTGGGGCAATTGGCAGGGAAAGCAGAGAAGAGTTTCTGGAGAGCAATATCCAAACTGTGAGTGATTCTCTGCCCACTCTTTTGGCTTCTGAAACCCTGTTCTTATGTAAGTGCTATCTATGAGCTTTTCGGTTAGTTTTTTTTTTTTGGTTGTTGTTGTTATTAAGCTTTGCAGGGACTTTCTTCCT
This sequence comes from Cheracebus regulus, assembly GCA_963574635.1. NCBI lineage: Eukaryota > Metazoa > Chordata > Mammalia > Primates > Pitheciidae > Cheracebus > Cheracebus regulus. The sequence continues at coordinate 19,755 of CAUYQU010063056.1, forward strand.
TTCTTTACTATGATCTAGGTTTTTCCTTACAACATGACTATAAATTGAATGTAAGTAAGGAACTCTTTCCTTCTGTCTTGGTCTCTGTATCATATAGGCATACAGTGGTTTTACGTGGATAATCATTATCGTGGAAGAAAAGAAAGTATGTAAATAAGTATGTTTGAATAACTGACACCTACTTAAATAGTGTCTAACCAGTAGGCATACAAGAACAATCACTACCTCTCCAAATTTGATTTGTGTATCTTATCCTAACTTTGTAAGATTCCTTTTATATTCATAAACAATCTCGTCTGTCTCATTAGGAAAGGAAAACTGTACTACAGGCTGGACCCTAACAGCTCTCTTACTCCTATAAAAGCTTGAGAATTTTTGTATACATATTTATTCATATTCGAACAGGAAACACAAGAACTCTGGATCAAGGAACAGTGCAATTTCTACTCAGAATATCTCTGCATCTGGTTCCCAGGCCGCATTCCCCACAAGGTAAAAGTCAGATGTTCAGCTGCAAGTGTAGTGGGGGTGCACTACATGAGATGAACCTTAACATCATGAGATCAGAGCTTATATGAGAAGGCTGGCACTTTCTCAAATCCTCTCGCTACAGGGAGATGTTAGCTGGAATTGAGGCAAATCCTCTTTGGGGAAAGGGAGGAAAAGGTCTCTACCTTGGAATGTAAGCAAATGGCTCTAGGCACGATAAGTCTCTGAATCTCTCTGGAGCATACACTACCTTTAACCCCCAAGGCATGCTTCTCATTCAACCATTGTTTAACAAACATTGGCAGTCTGTTTTTCCTTAGAAAGCTCGTAGCATGCAGAAACCTGAAAATACTCACTGAAAATTGTCTCCCAACAGGAATTAGAAAGAGATTTAATTAACACCAATATAATGGTGGGTAATGGTAAATTTAAAACTAAAACCTACTCTCCCAACTATTTATTCCATGATCTCTATGCTACGTCGCACATGTATACTGTTTCCTTAGAGGAGACAGGGAGAGTCAGTGACTGATGAAGCTGAGAGTTTGGAATAGTATTTCTATCATTCCTACCAATTTCTGTCTGATATTCAGAAAGCTAGAAGTTAGATCAATGTTGGGAAGAAAGTAAAGTGATTCATTGCAGCTGGAGCAGTACTTTAAAAATGTTGAATAGAGAGTCTTATATGTCCAGAGAGTAAAACAAGAGGTAATACTCCCCAACACAATAATGACTAGGATTAAGTTTACACTCCAAATAGGTAAGGTGAATATACAATGGAAAATGATATACCAATCTCACTTATGAATCCAATAAAAAATTCCTAAAGTTTGGCAAGTGTGATAGGCAGAATTTTAAGCTGGCCTCCAAAATTCTCACCTTGTTTTATTTCCTCCCCTTGAATATGAATCCATCCTGTGAGTATGTTAGAATATCTTTCCTATGCTTATGTAACATCATATGGCCATGAGTTATTGTTTTGCAGATGTAACCAATATACCTATCAAAGCCAGTTGACTTTGAGTTAATCAAAATCCCACCATCCTTGAATCTAATCTTATAAGATGTCTTAAATGACTGTCCTGCTGGCCTGGAGTAACTCAACCTCTAAGAGGTGAAAGTGCTCCCCAAGCTACAACTAGGAAGAAAATGGGGTATCAGTCTTCTATCCACATAGAAATGAATCCCAGTAACAACCAGTGAGCTGGGCAGAGCAGGCAGGCCTCAGCTGAGATCATAGCCCTGATTTCACACCTTGATCACACACCTTGATTTCAGTCTGGTCAGACCTTGAGGTAGGATCCAGCTAACCTGTACCTGGACTGCCGATTCATGAAAACTGTGAAAGCTTGTGTTGTCTCAAACCATGCTACTTGTGGTAATTTGTTGTAATGAAATAATTTAGCAGATTTGGTGGAGACAAGAACAATATATAAAGATCTCTTGTAATTCTATGAAAAAGCAATGAGCAACTACCAGGACCCCACACCATTTATAATAGCATCCAAACTATAGTAAAAATACAAAAGACAAAAGACCTAAATAAATGAAGAGGTCATTTTCTCAGGAGGAAGGTATCAATATTATAAACTGGGCAATTATCTGCTAATTAATCTATGCATGCATTTCAGTTTCAATTAAAATCTCAAAAATGTGTCTCATGAAACCTGAAAAGCTGAATATAAAATTCAAATGCGAAAGTAAGAGCCTAAAAATAGATGAATCCTTAAGGCGAAGAAAGAGGAAAGAGGCTATGGATCACCAGGTTTCAACTTGTTGAAACTAAATAATTAAAGCAAGTTGTTATTTGCACAAGTATAGAAAAGTAGAACAAATAAGCAAACTAGAGTTTTGAAAACTTCAGTATGTTTGAGAACTTGCTACATTAATTACTAATAATAGTCAAAGTCATGTCAGAGGGGAGGGGAATTCACAAATACTGCAAAAATAATGGACTATTTAAATAGAAAGTTAGACCAAATTCTCACATCACTCCAGACATACAAACATAGTTTATCTCTATTGAAGAGGATGTAAAAAGCAAAACTGTAAAATGCTTGCAAGACAATACAGAAGCTTTGTTTACTGCTATAGTAAGAAATTATTTTAACGAAAAAATAAATGAAAATTTATACAGCAATAGATTAATATGTTGATTATATGAAACCATAAATAGTCATAAACTGTTAGGCAACTAACATATCATGAAACTTAAAAGTCACAGATCAGAAGAGAGGCTTGCTATACGCAAAGACAAGATTAGTAATCACAATATATAAATAATTTTGCAAATCAGTAAGAAAGAGAAACTCCCTCCCAAAAGAGGGCAACAAGTAATATATAAAGAAACAGAAATGGACAATAAACAATTTTTCAACATAAATGGATGCTCCATCTCACTTACAACAAAAAAAATCACAAATTAAATTAAAAATTAAAATTTGTACCCAGATGATTTTTAAATTAATGTCTGTCAAATTCAAATGTTTTCAGAGAATAAACACATGCAGAAGCTTTCAAAAGTCTGTGAGGCAAATGTAAGCTGGTACAATCACTTTTTTAAAACTAGTAATGCTGAAGGTGTCCATAACTTACAAAAGTGACCAATTTCACTTCCAGTATTTAATGTAGAGAAATTCTTAAGGCACATGTACCCAAGAGATTATTCATTGTAATACTGTTGTGAAAACAAGGTAACAATCACTCAGGGTGTGAAAGCATATATCTCAAAGACATAGGTGTGAAAGTAAGTCATTGAAGATATCTATGTACAAAACAATGCATCATTGAATTATAGAAGAATAAATATGTGACAACATAATGTGGAAAAATTGCATAATTATCTATGGGAGCACTGCACACCAACTTTAAAATAATGTTCACCTCTATAGAGAAAAAGGGGGATCTAATAAGGATGAGTGGAGTCTCAGCTTTATCTGTGACTCTTCCTAGAGAGAAATGTGTGGAAGAGAGGAGGGAAGTGATAAGAAGGGGTGAAGAGGAAGAAATAAGAGAAGAAAAAACAAGATTAAAACTTTTAGTGCAAAAGCAAGTGCTATTATTGATTTCTTAATGGTTTGTAAATATAGAAAATTTTATGATTAAAAAATCTTTTTTTTAAAGTGAGTTAAAGAGGACAGAGACGGAGGAAAGACAGATAAACAGGGATACCTTTTTTCCTTGGGAATGTTAAAGAGCAATTAGTGAAGACAAATGGCCTAGATTAGTGGCTTTCAACATTTTTGGTCATAATCCATAGCAATATATATATATATATATATATATATATATATATATATATAGAAACACACACACACACCCACACACACATACACACACACACATGCAGATAAATAGATATATATATATATATATATATATATATATATATACGTATATATATATATGCATTTTACCTCTAGACTCAGTATTTGCAAACATTTTACACTTTAAAATTTGCAAAGATTTTACAAGGCACTACTTAACCCTGAGTGTGCTAGATGCATTGGTTCTTCTTTTGTTTTAATTTGCTTGGTTTTGCTTTCCAGTCTACTTTAGATTATGCTATGCTGGCTACACTATGCTGTATTTTTTCCTTTTCTAATTTATTTTTTTCATTTTATTTTAGTTGACATGTAGTAACTGTACATATTTATAAGGTACAGTGATGTTTGAACACATGTATACAATGTGTGATGATCAAATCAGGGTAATTAGTTGTCCATCACCTTAAACATTTATCATTTCTTTGTATTGGGAATTTAAAATGCCAATCTTGACCAATTATATCGACCAATTCTATTACCTTTGAAACTCACTAGTGAGTCATAACTCACAGTTTGAAACATATTGGCCTACTGCCAAAAAATAGACATTTTCATGAGAGCCACAATTTAATTCTGATTTTGACATTGTCTGTAAAATCTAATATAACTCGCTTGACTGTGTTGCCTCAGTTTCATCTTAAGAGAAATGAAAGTGACAATGGCATGAGTTTCATTCATTCATTATTTACTGAGCATCTATCAAGTACCAAATCCTTATTAAATACTGAGGGGATCAAGATAGTTGATGTTATTGAAAATGCTTTTCATTGATGAAAGAACTACCCTATTTTTGTTATTTTACAAAATAACAAAATATAGACAGCAAAATGTAGAATCAATTTCAATTGAACCAAAAGATTTTTTCTTACAAGACCTGGATGTCTCAAATATAGTCCTCTGTAAAATGCAACACATATGAACATGGGATATAAAATGTTTTACAGGAAAACTTTCCATGCTATGTAGTAAATATGAATTGTACAGTTTGATTCTATGGTGAATAAAAATGGGGCAAAACTTTCAAAAATCAAATTAAATCTTACTCCTGGCTCTGACTTCCTCGAAGGGGGTATGATTCTTTGGTGGAGGGGTGAGGAGGTGTCTTCTTTCTCTCTTCAGTTCCTTCCTTTAAGTCACACTTATAGGATGCTTGTGGTGTTTAGTAAACAGAGAAGGGGCTGCAGTCTTCATTTGTTGTGTTTGCTGCTGGAGTGGCCCATGGTCCATTCCATTACCTCCTCCCATTTACTGAAGTGAGGTAAGAAGACTGTTTCTTGGTGCTCCCAGCTGCAAAGTCCTTGGACCCCTGAATCTCCATGTTTATACTCCAGCCTATCAGACATCTTAGGGTGAGCTAATAACTTACAACATGTTGGAAGCTCTCTTTCTCTTTGAGCTAAGAGTTTCCTTTGCTCTATTGTAAACTCAGCTGGAAATTTAAAATGACATTTGTTTTATACATGTCTAATACTTCCAGTTCTTTTTTTTTAAGGTGGAAATTTAGGATATATTTCCAAAATACAAGTCTTAGGCACCCATTCTCAGGATTTCTTTTTTTCTTTTGGAACATATACTATGTGCCGATGAGGAACAAAGCCAAGAGGAAGTCATGAGATTCTTTAAAAAACAAACAAACAAACAAACACAACGGGGAACAGAGACAGGGGGAAACTCCTGGATAACAAAAATAAAGCAGATGTAGGGCAACCAGACTAAACTTCAGCAGCAGAGTGGGAGCTCTGGGAGGTGTGACATACAAAATTAAATAAAGAACAAACACACATACAAATAATGAGAGTAACAGGCTATCTGATGTGGTCAATCATGTGAAAAAATAGCTTTCAGAAGAATTATACTTGTGTTTTAAGTAATTTTACTTGTTGCGCTAAAAAAGATAAATATATTCCATGAAAAAATGCAATTATTATCTCTGTATTAGCCAGAGTTCTCCATAGAGAGAGAACTAATGGAATACACACACACACACACACACACACACACACACACACACACACACACACACACACGACATATAGACAGATACATATGGATATAAGTTCATTAAGTATTAACTTATATGATCACAAGCTCGCACAATAGGCCATCTGCAGGCTGAGGAGCAAAGAGAGTCAGTCCCAGTTACAAAACTGAAGAACTTGGAATCTGATGATTGAGGGCAGGAAGCATCTGGCATGGGAGAAAGAGGCAGGCTGTGAGGCTGGGTCAGTCTCTCTTTTCACATTTTTCTGCCTGCTATATAGTCCAGCAGTGCTGGCAGCTGATTAGATTGTGCCTACCCAGATTAAGGGTAGGTCTGCCTTTTCCAGTCCACTGACTCAAATGTTAATCTCCTTTGGCCACAGCTTCACAGATACACCCAGGTTGAATACTTTGTATCCTTCAATCCAACAAAGTTGACACTCAGTATTAACCATCATAATCGACAACAAAATAATAAGATGAACATAAAAGAAAAGATGATCACAGTATGTTACTAGGATCAGGTATAATTGATACTGATTTAGTCAACAATGTAGATATTAATATTGATTCAACAGGAAGTTTTGACACATGTATATACTATATTTACACTAGAAGGATAAAGAAGGTGGGTGTGAGGTATTAGTGTGGAGGGAAAGAAAAGCAATTATATGTAAGAGCTAAAATCATAAATTCCTCAATGGAAACTGAGTAGAAATTTTCTAAAATAAATGGATTATAAAATAGCCAGATATACATATCATGTAGAAAACATAGAGTTGATTGGGATGTAGGATGTATAGATGGAGAAGAATGTCTAAGGTAACTTAGATGGACAAATTGCTAAATAAATGAGACTTTATTGTTTCTTAGAAATCATAAAAAACTCATAACCTCTCCTAAAGATAATTTTGATAATGGTTATAACCAAAAAAAAATACTATATTAATGTGCAGAGTAAGTAAGCATTCTAAAGAGGGAGGATAAAGAACAACACGAGAGATGGAAGATGCACTTAGTGGTCTACAAATTAGCAGGGACTGATATGACTTTGAGGGATTATGGTTGTGGGGGTGCACTTACACGGAAGCCTTACTCTGGAGGTGAAGCATAAGGAAACATCCTCATTAACCAAATGTGGACTGACATGGAGGCATGGGAGGCCAGCCTTGCAGCCCCAGTTCTGATGCTTACTGTATTGAGAGCACAGACAAATGACGAACATTTCTATGCCTCATTTTTCTCATCTGGAGAAAGAACTAGCATGAACAAATAACAAATGAGGATGAATGCTATTATGAAAACGATGTAAGATTTATATATGAAAAATGACTTATAATTGCTGGAGATTGCTACAAAATGCTAGCTTTTCCAAGTTACTACACAGTGACTAAGTGCAATTTTAACATTTTACCATTTTACTCTGAGACGAGATTCCAATATGCTAAACCCTAATTTTGTAATTGTATTAGTCCATTTTCACACTGCTATAAAGAAATATCTAAGACCTGGTAATTTCAAAGGAAAAGGGTTTAATTGACTCACAGTTTTGCATGGCTGGGAAGGCCTCAGGAAGCTTACAATCATGGTGGAAGGGGAAGTAAATATATTCTTCTTCACAAAGCGGCAGGAGAGAGAAGAGTGACGAAGGAAGAACCTGCAAAACATTTAAAAAACCATCAGATTTCAGAACTTACTCACTATTAAAAGAACAGCATTGGAATCTGCTCGCATGATCTAATCACCTCCCATCTGGTTCCTCCCTCAACACATGGGGATTACAATTCAAGATGAGATTTGGGTGGGGACACAAAGCCTAACCATATCAGTAATGGGGGAAGAGAGTCAGATGAGTTTAGTAAGAAATTATATCATTAGGGGAAAAAATACTTGAGGGACTAAAGTTTAAATATTGACAGATTGATTTTTTCTTAATTTTAGAAAATGTAATCGTATACTTTTACTACTATAGTAGGAAAGAAATGGTGGTGGAAAATTAGATTTGTGTTAGTTGCTGAAGAGGAGTTTCGAATCCTAAGAACTATGGCAGTTAGTCTGATATGCTTGCATTAATGTGAAATATAGTACTGGTTGACACTTGCAGTCTGGAAGTATTTAAGTGTTGGTAACCAATTTACTAATTCTTCTCACCTCTGCTGCTAATGTGATTATGTGTGGATTATTTTTATGGTTTCGCTGAAGAGACGTTAGGTGCTTGCTTGCTTTCCTGTACTAGAAATTAAAGTCGGACTTCTATTTCTTACTCTCATGGACACTTTGGTCTTAAGAACTCACAGTGTGATTACTTTCACAAAGCTCTATTATCCAGGTATGTATTCCATACTATAGCTCCACTCTATGTAGGCAAATTTTGCTCTAGAAGAACAGAGACCAGAGTTAGAACCTGGAGGCTGAATTTTTTCTTTTCTTTTTCAACTTAATAAATATTGTCACTAGTTATGTCTGAGATGCTGTGAATTCACTGAAATCAGACTTTCAAATGAAGTTAATGCTAGTTTTGAGCCTGGAAATAGAGCAGTGGTTTAGGAAATTTTCTTTCTTCCTCCTATCAACTTACATTTTTTAAATCAAGAACTTTCTCTTAAGATTAAAAAATCTAAACTTTTAAAGGAAATTCTCATGGGCTTAGGAGACAGTGGGAATATAGTAATATCAGATAACTGCTCCCACTGAGGACAGGGGCGCCGCTGACTTCCCACAGTTGCCTAAGCCTGTTTGTTGGTGTTTTCAGGTCCTTACTGATGTGGTGCCTTTTTTTTTTTTTTTTTTTTTTTTAATAAATAACTTCCCTTCGAAAAGTTACTGAGAATAAAGAATACAAACCATGGTTATAGGCACTTACATTGCTATCAAATGCAGGAATTCACTTCAATAAGAAGTACTTTCTTTATAAACATGGTTCATGGCATTGGAAGCTCCAGCTTTGGAGGGGATGCTTTCCATGACAAAAATAATAACCACACACACACAAAATGGTGGTAGAAGGAAAACAGTCCAAATTTACAGATGCTTTAAACTTCCTTTGGCCTTTGTATCAACCTTTATGTTAAAAAATAAATAAAAAATGAAATGGATCATAATCTCATCTTATGTGACTCCTGGGCAATGTGCCCCCTATGTCATCCATCTTGGGATTCCAGCCCAAGTGGTAGTTCTAATCATCCCCATTTTTCATTCTCTGGTAAGGAAAAAATGTTCTAATTGTTTAGTAATTCTGATTCAATCTGAAATAAATTTCAGTATGTTAAATTTTGCCATCAGTGAAAGCTATGTTTTAATTTCATTTTCATTGTCACTATTCAGGAGGCTGTTGAAACCAGTGAATATCATTGTGCATGGAAACTTAAGGAATATGGTTGGAATGAAAGGATTATATTGGTTTCTGATTTTCGTTACATCCTTATTTTAAAATGTATCATACATTCTACATGTGTGAAGATAGATAACACAAGGGTCTTTTTGTTACTTCACCTTCACTGTATAACAATTTGTCTGGTGCATAATACCTGCTCATTAAATAATTTATTGTAATTCATTCATTACTGAATGAATCAGTGACTATGTCTGAATCTGCATATGTCTAAATACATAAAACACCACAGCAAACAAGTTTGTTTTGCTTCCTGATGGTGGTAAAAGTGCTTTAGTCTGTACCAGAATAAAATAAAGTTAAAAAAGTACCTGACCTTATCTTACCTGACCTTATCTATCCCAAGCATCATGTTGGTGAAGCTAACAATTTAAGACGTGAAGTGTGATATAGCAAGGAAAATTGTGCTAACCAGGCTCTTCTGAGCTGATATTTCCCACAGTATGTAGGTGGTTAATCTAATCTGGTAGAGGAAAAGCATTTTTTAAAAAGGATGGCCTGACAACACAGATTTCCAGTGCAATTATTTGAAGAAGTTTCCGTTTGAAAAATTCACTGTAACCAGTTAAGAGCTCTGGCAGAGCACATGTTTTATAGAGGTATTTATATAAACCTGTTTCCATAGTATCTAGTCTTTCTGAAGCCTTGTCTTAGCGGAATGCAAGTGAAATAGGCAAGAATAGCCAGGTGATTTCCATCAGCATATATTCACTGAACACACCTGGCTAGCATTGTGGTGTGCTTGGAAATCCAGAAAGATAAAGACTCAGAGGAGGATAAAATACTCCCATAAAAGAACCCACAGGATAATTGGAGGTGAAAAAGAGATCTCTAAAATAATAATTACAATACAGTGCTAGAACTGAGGTTTAGATTCGTCCACTGACCCAGCTACAGAGCTGTCAGCTAGGAAAGATGGATTGAACAAAATGTACCTATCAAGTGATTTGGAAGGCCAATGCAGGGGCACCACTTTCTGGGTGAATGAGTGAGGGCTTTGGGCATGAGTATGAACAGAGATGAGGAATTTTAGGGGCAGAAAATGGTAAATAGAGCTCTTAAAGGCACAGGGAAACAATAAATATAAATGCACAGAAATGGTAAGGAATTTGGAATGTTTAGAATAAATAAATTAATAGACTTAGTTCATTTGTTTGTTTGTTTGTTTTAAATAAAAAATAGCTTAGGCTGGGTGTCATGGCTCACAGCTGTAATCCCAGCACTTTGGGAGGCCAAGGTGGGCAGATCCCGAGGTCAGGAGTTCGAGACCACCTGACCAACATGGTGAAACCCCAACATTACTAAAAATACAAAAATTAGCTGGGCGTGGTGGTACACATCTGTTATCCAGCTACTCAGGAGGCTGAGGCAGGAGAATAGCTTGAACCCAGGAGGCAGAGGTTGCAGTGAGCCGAGATCACACCACTGCACTCCAGCCTGGGCGACAGAGTGAGATTCCGTCTCAAAAATAAATAAATACATACATACATAAAAATAGCTTAAATATAACTTAAATCTTTAGGTCTTGTTATAACTGTGACCATCATATTCCTCCATTCACATAGTGCAAATATTATATCCATCCTGTGAGGCAATTAGTTTGTTTGTTTTGCATCATATGTTTTTATTACTCAAGGAGAACTTGAACTTCACCAACGCCCAGCTTCATGGGGGCATGGAGTGTAACTCATGACTGAACACAGAATCACTGTTGAGCCCGTGCTACCGCCCTGGGCTACTTCTGGACACGCAAGAGGACGCTCGGTTACTTGGAACTGGACTCGCTTCTAAAGACATGTGACATGTTTTTTCCCTGAAAATGTTTCCCTTCCCTCTCTGCTATGTTCCCAAATTTCTGCCCTATTGGGGCTTCTCACTATCTGGGTAACTGGGTGTTGGGCCTAGCTGGGCCTTGGGTAGTGGCCCCTCTGGCACAATCAGTGCCTGACCTGAGGCTGAGCTTGTAGTCTCCGAAGGCTGATCTGGCTTGGAGCTCATTTGTGGTGCCCAGGGGTGGCCTGGCTTGCAGGCCATCACAGACCAGCTAACAGGTCCCCGGTGAAGCCTGAAGACACTGGCCCAAGGTGAGGGTGAGTGCTGCTTGACTCTAGGGAGGATCTCAGAATTCTCATTTCTGTCCAGGACTGAACCACGAGACAGCCAAACTTTACTTTTCCCAGTATTTTTCTATTTGAAACAGGGTCTTGCTCTGTTGCCCAGGCGGGAGTGCAGTGATGCAATCATGACTCACTGCAAACTCCCAAGCATAAATGATCCTCCCACTTCAGCCTCCCGAGTAGATGCGACCACAGGTGTGCAGCTACCACACCAGGCTAATTGTTTATGTAGAAACAGGGTCTCATTATATTGCCCTGGCTGGTCTTGACCTACTGGGCTCAAGCGATCCTCCTGCCTTGGTCACCCAAAGTGCTGAGATTACAGGCATGAGCCACCGTGCCCGGTCACTCTTTTCCAAATTGTAAGTGTCTAGGAGAACCCTACGCCTCACTGGCTCCATTTTGCAGGGTGGCTACTTTTCCTCAGGGTTTCAGCAAAGTCCAAAGAGATGGGTGAAGCAATGCCGCTGGAGGCCTGGGCTGCAGATGCCCTGCCTGGTTCTCAGGGAAGCCAGCTACCTGCTCCCCACCCCTGTGCAGCAGCCCCTCTCTCCTCCCCTCGCTGGTCTGTGCAGCCATCAGCCTTCCAACATGCTCCACCCTCCTCTCTGGATGATGCCAGCTTTCCTTGTCCCCAGATGCTAGCATGGAGGTGGGTTTCCACTCTGCCTGCCTGTGTCCATAGACCCTAGAACAGCAGGACCACCACCTTCTCTCCCCCGCCAGCATGAACCTCTGCCCCCAACGCCTGCAGAGTGCTGAGGACTGGCAGACCATGAGAACTTCTGACCATGAGAACTTTGACTTCAGGATTTGGGGGATCTGCCCAGGTGAACAAATCAGCTTTGAAATTCATCACTTTCTTAGGGACCCTGCCTGTTCTGTTCCAGGCCCAAGCCTGGGAGGGAGCTGGACAATCATTTTAAGAGTGTATCCACTTGACTTGTAGAGTTTAAGTTCCAGGAACAATTATACAGACTACAGAGAAGGATAGCCAACTCATTTTGTTGGACAATGAACAGATATTAAATTTGTGCTCATATGTTTATGTTCTACTTAATACAAGTAGTTAACTTGACTTAGCATACCATTTTCGAGTTGATTTCAAAATCCTTCCAGTCTCAACTAATACTATTCACTACATTTCCAATAATGTAACCTACTCTGCTGTTTCTCAGGACGCCTTGCCACATCCAAATATCTCATTTTCTTTATCATTCTGGTGTACTACTGGCTACTATTATGTTATTTTTGTCTCCCACTTTTCACTGGCCTCTGAAGTCTCTCTAGGGTAGCATATATTATCTGCAGGCAGAAATGCCAGGGAGAAGCATTTGTATTAGTCAAAATAACAGAGAATAAAAGGTTTAAGTTGTTTTTATAAGCTATTTATATAAAAAAGGACTGTCTATTCATTAGCTGATTTATTCTAAATATCGAAACTCTTTACCATTTTCTGTGCTCTTATATTTACTGTTCCTCTGTACCTTTAAGAGCTCTGTCTGCATTATCTGCCCTGAAAATTGATCATCTCCATTCACACTCATCCCCAAAGTTTTCACTCAAAAAAAGCAGGGTGGTGACATGTGAGATCACAGGAAAGAACAGCCATTTATTATTTTGCTGGCTCCACATAATTTTAAATGGTAGATGAGATACTTTCTCTACTTTACTAATCAAACATTTGTATCACTGAGAGACCATATTCCTTACCTAAACGTCATAGCTGGACACAGTGAAATGAAGAGTTCACTAAAACTTTCTATTATCCAAAGCTGCTTCTGCTCTCTATTACTTTCCCTCACAAAGCTATGGGTGTGTCAATGTTTGCATGTTCTTTGAAGTGCCATCTGCCATATGTGACTTATGTCTCTGTATATCACAGTCTGTATGACACCTTTGCTCAAGATGCAATCACTCAAGATTCATCACTGTATCTTTGATTACTATACAGAAACTTGGCTCACAGCCATAGTCCTCAGCACTTTACAACTGTGCCACACTGCCTTATTTAGGGTTTTGAAAATCCAGGGAGATTACTCTTACCATAGAATGTATTCGAGCTTGGTATTTTAACTTTACCATAGTATCTGCAGAGTTCCCAAAGCACTTGGTAAAGCTTTATGTTTTTCACTGAAGTTTCTCAAAAACATTTACCTAGTTCCTCTCTCAACTCTACAAATTACAAACTCGTTTGCCAGTGTCTTGGTCCATCTTCTGTTGCTATAACTGAGTACCTGAGAGTAGGTCATTTATAAAGAGAAGAAATGTATTTCTTACAGTTCTGCAGGCTGGGAAGTTCAAGAGGTAGGGGACACATCTGATCAGGGTCAGCTTCCTTGTGGGAACTCTGCAAAGTCCTGAAGCAGGAGGGAGCTCATGATAGGTGGCCAAACTGGCTTTTGCAACAGACCCACTCTTGTGATAACTAACTTACTTCCTGGATCAACCACTGATCCATTAATTCACTAATCCATGAATGAATTAATCCATTCAGGAAGGCATTACCTTCATGACCCAATCACTTTCCAAAGGCCCTACTTTTCAACACTGCCGAATTGGGGACCAAGTGTCTAACACATGAACTTTTGGGGGACTCATTCAAACCATAGTGGCTGGTACTGAAGGATTTCTGTAATCTGACCAGAAACTGACTTTTACACTATTTTTTTTTTTACTATTATATTTCAATATGAATCTTTAAAAAAAAGTTTTTTTTTTTAGGTGGAGTCTCACCCTGTTGCCCAGGCTAGAGTGCAGTGGTATGATCTTGGCTCACTGCAACCTCCGCCTCCTGGGTTCAAGCAATTCCCCTACCTCAGCCTCCCAGGTAGCGGCAATTACAGGTAGGTACTATCACACCCAGCTAATTTTTATACTTTTAGTATAAACAGGGTTTCACTATGTTGATCAGGCTGGTTCTTGAACTCTTGACCTCAGGTGATCTGCCCGCCTAAGCCTCCCAAAGTGCTGGGATGACAGGCATGAGACACCGTGCCCAACTCAGTATAAATCTTGATGCCATTCAGATAACTTGGCTCCTGACCATTTTATACAACTCCTATGGGCTTTCTCAGCTCAACACTTTTCTTTTTTATGCACGTAGGCTCCTCATCACTCCTACCCCAATCTACTCCTCCCTCTGTTTGTAGTAACTTCAGCCTGTCCCTCCAGTTTCTCAGGCCAAACACCCTGGAATTATCCTAGATTTTCTCTCTCACATACCCCATATGAAATCCATCAGCATGTCTTGTTGATTTTACTCTTCAAAATATTTCTAGAAACCAATACTTTTTCATGGCTTCTACAGCTATTATTTTGTTCTATTGTACTGTCATCTCACCTCCCACCTACAATTCAAATGTCAGCCAAAGAACAGTCCCTCTCATTTCAGACCTTCCCTTCCTTTCAGATCTTGACCTGCTTTATTCTACCACAATGAGAGAAGCCAGAACAATCACATGTGAAGGCATATGACATATCCCAGCAATTCTCCACTCCCTGTGTAAAGATTTAAGACAATTTAAGACACCCCACAAGGTTACTGAATATTTGGTTCTCATGTCTGTCATTTTCATCTTTTCAAATCATTTCCTGTCAATCCACATGCTTTAGACGTACTTTCAGCCCGATCCTCTCAGGTATCCTCCTAGCTCAGGTCCTTTGCACATGTTGTTCCTACTGCCTGAAAAGCTTATCCCTGATGCCCACATTGTTTCCTCTTTGCCTCTCTGCCTTTTCAGTATGGTTTTCTATGACCATTCTTCTCTTTTCTTATTTTTTTCTTTTCTTTTCTTTTTCTTTTTTTTTTTTTTTTGAGACACAGCCTTGCTGTGTTGCCCAGGCTGGAGTGCAGTTATGCAATCTCTGCTCACTGCATCCTCCGCCTCTTGGGTTCAAGTGATTCTTGTGCCTCAGACTCCCAAGTAGCGGGGATTACACATGTGCATCATCACTCCTGCCTACTTTTTATAATTTTAGTACAGATGAGGTTTTGGTGTGTTGGTCTGGCTGGTCTTGAACTCCTAGCCTCAAGGGATCTGCCAGCCTCAGCCTCCCAAAATGTTGGGATTACAAGCATCAGCCACTGTGCCCATCCTGATCACTCTATTTTAAATGTAGCTCTAGTCAGTACTTCCTACCTTTATTCTCAGCTTTGGTTTTGTATATGGTACTTGCCACAGTCTAACTTTTTAAAAATACATATTGTACATATATTTTTCAAAAATGTTTGGCCCCTTCACGTTAAATGTGAGCCACCTAAAGGAAATACTTTTTGTCTATTTTTTTCACTGCTCTTTCATCAGTCCAATCAAGTCCATCTCACATATTAGAAATTAAATAAATGCATGAATGAAATTTATTCTTTCAGGCAAAATGGAATGAAAAGGATTGAATTTATCTTCCTAGCTGATACCAAAATCAGCCTAACAAAAATGAAACAGCAGTTTTTAAGACAGCAGACACAAGGCGACAAAGAATAGTGATCCCTTTGAGACAGTAAACAACAAGGCAAACCTTACAATTTTCCAAATGAACTGCTTTTGGAGACTCTTCATGCATGATGCAGGGAAAAAAAATATAGATAAAGCCAGGGTACTCTTCTGAGATTCAGAGATGAAGTGGAGCATTCAGAGATAACAAGGAGGCTAGAATTTTTAGGCCAGAATACTTGAGAGAGCGAATTGCACAAAAAGAACCACACAGATTTGAAGAGGGTTCCACCAAGAATTCATCTGAGTGTTAACCAACACATGCACATGGAGAAAATACTCGAGGCCAAGGAAATAACTCCAAAATGATTACAGGTAGAAGTGTCCAGGTCTCACATACAGTTCTAGGAATGTTACCAGCACCCATGTCCTGGAAAACCTAGTTGGATAAAATTAGCCCTATACTGAGCATTTCCTCAGTCCGTCTAACATCTTCAAAGCAACACTTGAAAGAACAAAAATGTTTCCAAGTAACTAAAATGAATCTCAGAAAAAAAGCTCAAGAATATTTTTAAGAATATAAAAATGTGCAGGACCCAGCAAATCAATATTTACAACTTCTG
This sequence comes from Cheracebus regulus, assembly GCA_963574635.1. Lineage (NCBI taxonomy): Eukaryota > Metazoa > Chordata > Mammalia > Primates > Pitheciidae > Cheracebus > Cheracebus regulus. The sequence continues at coordinate 36,114 of CAUYQU010063056.1, forward strand.
GAACATATCAAATATTACCAGAAAGGAAAATACGACCTGTAAAGAGGAGAAAAATCAATCAATTGAAATTGATATGAAACTGACATAGATGTAATATTTAGTGGACAAAGATGTTATAGTGATCATTACAACTATATGTGTATTTTTAAAAGGAAACTTTGGATAATGATAATTATATTTATTATTTAGATTGTGGTGATACATTCACAGGTGTGTACTAATGTCATAATGTATCATTTGTACACATTATGTGCATTTTATTGTACATTGAGCTACGTCAATTAAAAATGAATGAAGAAATGAACAAAAGATCCTCTCCCACTGCAGCTCTCATCCTCTAGTGCTTTTATTGGTCCATCATGGCATACTACCTTGTATAGTATAGACATCACTGTACATTAGAGCAGAACTTATGACATATTTACATATATATTCATATTACCTATGGTGTAACAATATATTCAAACTTTACTTACAATTTATATTTGACAGAAAATTAACAAAATAACATGTAAGCATCAGAACACAGTATAGTGTAAATGTTCTAAGCTTTTCCTTTTTTCTTCTTTATTTAACTTCTTCATAGTGTTACATAAGCAGGGTCATTCTGAAACACGAATATGAAATTTGAGAGCTTTGGTTGTCTTTTTCCTCTTCTCAGATTAGTTTTGTTTTCTCACCTTTTGCTTAGTAAATTTTTATCTTTTAGTTCTTAATTCTAAAACAACCTGAAAGATTAACTCCTCTGACCTTCAGGATATAATTGTTTTTTGTCCTCCACTAACATGCTCTTGGGTGCCTGGACTTCTCTGTAGTCCTTAACCACAACTGAAATTAAATAATGAAAGTATTAGGTACCTAGTTAGTGTTTGGATCTCCCACAAAGTGTACGCTGAATTGACAAAAGGACTGTGGCACTCAGTATGTACCCAAGAAGTATTTTGTTAGATGTGATAGTACCTTAGACTTCAGTCAACAATAGTTATGAGATTTGGAAGACACTTGCCACACAAAGCTGCAAAATTTCAAAGGAAATGTTGAGAAATTCCTCATCAATAGGGAATATGATTGGGAGGCTGGGAGGGAATATGAGAATTACTTTGGAAATTCTGTACTATAGTAAATATTTAAAGAATTTTGAGCAGGGGATTAAGATAGTTTTATTTATTTACATATGAGTAAAGTCATTTTGGCTTGAAGTGGCAGATGGGTTGGGCTAGAATGCTGTGATTAAGACAAGAAATAGGAAATAGAAAGACTTTTACTCTAGTTCAGTTAAAATTTTGACATTATCATTTGCTGGTACCATTGTAATCACCTCCTCACTTATCTTCCTGCTTCTTCGTTTGCCACCCAGAGAGATCCAGTTAATACAGATCTTAAAGGACAGATCAGATCATTTCTCAGTTCAGATCACTTCCATGTATTTATTCTCATCTCATTCAAATTAAAATTCACAGCCTTTCCCATGGACAGCAAGGCTTTGTGTGAACTGATGCTGGCTACTGACTTGCTACTCACTTGACCTCATTTCTATACCTCTTCCTTGGCTCGCAATGCTCTGGCCTGATTCATCCTTTGGTTCTGTGAAAATGCTAAACATACTCCTTACTCAAAGCCTTTGTATATTCTTCTTTACATGGCTATATGGTCTCTCAAATCTTTCTGGTCCTGCTGAATAAAATCTTATTTGAGAATATTTTCTTGACTACCCTGTTTTAAGAAGAATCCCTCTTAATGCCTGATCATTCTATATCCATTATTCTGTCTTATTTCTATGCATAGTATTAGCATGTAACCTGATATGGGCATATGCTTGTTTGTTTCTAATTGTCAAACTCTCTCCCCTCCCGTCCCTGCCCCTGGAATATAATCTACCTGGGAATCGAGATTTATTCTGTTTCCATTCACTCAGCCTATAATTACTGAGCACCTTCTATGAGGCAGGCACTGTTGTGGGAATTGTCTACCTCACAGTGAAAAGAAACAAACAGACACCAAGGTTTCAGTCTTCAAGAAATTTACGTTCAAATGGTGTTCTAGTTTTTTTATTTGTTTGTTTTGTTTTATTATTAACACCTGGAAGAGTGTCAGGAACATAGTAGGGGCTCAATAACTATGCATTGGATGAATGTACAATTTAGAGTTGACGATTTGAAACAGGTCACAAGTAGAAGCTCCAGAAAGGAGGCGATAGAAAAGAACTTTGTGGATACAGAGCCACTAGGTTATTTGTTATATCCTAGTGATTTGTGAGATTAAGTGAGGAAAAGAAAGTAATGTAGGATGGCTGCCATATTTCTAGTTCATAATGTTATTTGTTAAGTCATGGAACTGTATGAAATTGTGTTACCATCTCATAATTATTTCTTAAAGTAATTTTCTTGGACTGCCATGGCTCCCTTCAATATCTAAATTTGATAATTCATTTATGTCATTGTGATGTGCATAGTGGTAGAGAATAGACTATTAATATATAATACTAAGTATTATATTATATAACATATATAATACTTAGAGTTGAGAAACCAACCAAATGGCAACAGACAGTACAAAGATGCTGGCAATCTAGTGATTTTGTGCATAAACATTGTTTAAATAAACATTAACTTAGTATTGCTCTCTGCTTGTATTTAGATTAAATTTCATGTTTTAACAAGGCCAAGAAATTTCATTGCAAATCTATAAAGATTCTGCTCATCGAGAAAGAAGCAGGGACCCTCACATCTTTGATGACCTTCCCCACCCATGCCTACCACCATTACCCTTCTCACCGTAGCAAGAATGGATTGTAAGAAACTACCTAGGGTTATCTTTATGCATAAAAGGAGATCTTTCCAGTTCGCTAAGTACCTGTAATTTTACACATGATATGTAATTGAATTTAGCCTATATTTCATTAACTCTATAAGAGGCACTACTGTTGTTGATGGAGGATGTCCAGGCTCTTGGTGTCTTGAACAATGAATTGGAAAAAGGCACAAACAAAGCAAAGAAAGAATGAAGTAACAAAAGCAGAGGTTTATTGAAAATGAAAGTATGCTCCAAAGGAACCATCTGAGCGTAGGGGCTCAAGAGTCCCCATTACAGAATTTTCTGGGGTTTAAGTACCCTGTAGAGGTTTCCATTGGTTACTTGGTGTACGCCCTATGTAAACGAAGAGGATGAAGTAAAGTTACAAAGTCATTTACTAATGTAGACCCTATGTATAGGCAGAGGATATTTCTTGTCACAGCTGAAGTGTTTCCATTTGATTTAGCTGTAGGAAATCAGCATATGTTGGCCTCATGTTCCCTGCATCCAGACCTATTGTCCTGCCTCACTACTACTACCTACTTTATAACCTAGTCATAATAATGACATAGAAAATATGTGTAAAGTGGTTTGCATAGTTCCTGACACACAGTGAATGCTCAGTTTTTACTGTTTATGGAAAGCTTTCCCTGGCCAGTCCAACATACCATGTGTATTCTTCCTCTGTACATTCTTAGAACTTTGGCTATGTCATTTAGAATAAATTGCCTTGCTTTGCTTTTGTCTGAATTTCCATTGGTGGAAAAAGGGCCAAAATATGCAATCACTTGGGAATGATTTCCAGTACAAGTTAGTTCTCAGGCAATCTTGTCAGCGGGAAAGGAAATGGTGAAGCAATCCTGAAAGCAAACATTGACTAACTGATAACTTTGCTGGAGACTAATCTTGAACTCCATTGGTTGTGGACATTGACACATCCAATGGGATCTCCTGGTGCTTTTCATTCCTCTTAGCCTACTGCACTTTGGACCAACTGGATGTAAATGAAAGGCTCAATTTGGGACGTGCACTTTCTTATTTATTACATAATAGTCTACTGGTAATAATATATTCCAGAAGTGATCTGGCACCTAGACTTTCTGAGTCTTGGCTTGAGAAAATTGTTAACTAATGAATTATCCTTTTATAGGGTACCTGAAGAAGTAGCATAAGTCTTAGTTACCTTTAATACCAGAATAGCAATCCAATGGCACTTTTACATTGACAAACAGTGATTTAATTTTAAATTATTTACTTTCTTCCATGCTGTCTTTGTGTTGCTATCACATTAAAACTTTAAGTCTTTGAATGGAATAGTTTTTGACTAATTTTGCCTTAGTCATTAAGGCTGCCATAACAGAATACCATAGACTGGAGGACTGATAAGCAACAGAAATTTACTTCTCACAGTTGTGGGGTTAGGAAGCCCAAGATAAAGGTTCCAGCAGAGCTGCTGTCTAGTGAGGGCTCACTTCCTGGTACCTGGACGACTGTCTTCTTGTGTTCCTTACATGGCAGAAGGGACATGAAAGCTCTCTGAGTCCTTTTATAAGGCCACTAATTTTATTCATAAGGGATCCATCCTCATGACCAAAACACCTCCCAAAGGCCTCACTTCCAAATACCATCACAAAGGGAATTCGGTTTCAACATGTAAATTTTGGGGGACACAAACTTTCAGTCTATAGTGCACTCCATTATGGAATCTGAAGTGGAAAATAATTGCTAGTATTAATTAACTGCAAAGTAAATATAACAAAAATTTATTTTATTTCCAATAACAAATCTAGTTCACTGAAATTTCCCTCAAAATAAATGCATTAAAACTAACTAAACCAATATGATATACACACACAAACACACGTATGTCCCTGCAGACACACACATATGTATAAAGCCCAAGGTATCAGAGAAGTTAATGAACAGTTAGTCTAGATAAAGTTTTCACTGTCTTCATGACTAGATTAATCTAATAAACATGGCCAAACGAACTGAAATGGACACATTAGTGCTGTTAGCTATCTTAACAGATGGGAATACAATTAGTTAGCATTAAAAAAAGATCCAAAACAAAATGAAAAAGAACTGGAATTTGAACTAAGTTGGCAGAAGAAACAGGATTTTGTAAAAATCAATTTAGCACTAATTAAGGAGGGTGAATCCCTTGGTTTTAAATAGATCACTCACTGTTTATTCTTAAATTCCCTTCTATTTAATTCCCAACCCTCAGCCTGCCCATAAATGAAACCAACTCTGAAGGATCTGGAAAAAATAGTGTTTTTAATAAAGATTCTTTAAATGATAAAAGAAGGTAAATATATCCTGAAAGTGAAAACCGAAGTGCAGAGGGGGAAATCTGATTTTATAGAACTGCATTGTAATATAAAACCAGATTTGTATACTTATAAATATAAGTTGTGTGCATTATTCCTCTGCCAGGAAACTACATTAGACACATCTGTATAAAATATATTTCCAATTTAACCAGTCTGGAATGACCACATTCATTTTCTAGTTCACTGAAAGGGTAAGTAACATAATAAGCACAATGTATTCTCCAAATTTAATAATTTAACATGCTTGCTTAGTTAACTTATTATTACCAATGTAACATCTTGAGCTTTGTTTCCTACTTTGTAAAATGCCAGGCACGTTAAAAATACTTGCAAATTTAGAATTCAAAGTTTATCTTCTTTAAATTGAGTTTGTGAAAACAGGATTATTTTTCCTTTCTTTCTCTTTCTCTCTCTTCCATTCTTTTTCTCTTTCTTTTCTTTTTTCACTTAAAATAGTTTTTATTTTAAATAGAGTCCCATGTTTAATAGCTAATTAAAAACATACGAATTTCTCCAAAATATCAAAATGCTTTTCTTTTAAATGGAATAAAGTCAAGCTAAGCAAAGATCTAAAAATAAGTCTGTTAAGATGTTCAAATATAGAGAAAATCAACTTTAAAAGGAGCATACATATATTGAAATTAGAAAATAGGCTATGGTTGATGGAACACAGACACTATGGAGTTACTATTTTATTGTGCATTTTTTTAAATGCAGGAAATATATTCCGCAGAGATGTACTATGTCATTTCCAGAGGGGCTCTTTTGGGTTACAGCTGAAAAACCAATATTCAAATACATTAAATATGCAACACAACATGAAAAACCAAATTAGTTGAAAACAGGTGTAATTTCCCCTCCAAATTCTCATTCTCAATTTTTATTATATCAGAACTCAGTACAAAGGGGTGACACACATACATAGTGGAACTGATGTCTGAGGACAAAAATGTGTATTATACGATTTTTTTTTCTAAATGTACCTATACTTCATAGATTTCCAGATTTGTTCTGCCTGATAAAAAAGTCAGATCCTCATGACTTCAATTTTCACTTTGCACAAATGTCACTTTGTCCCTGAGCTCTTCCTCGATCTATTTAAAACTGCACCCATTGCACACCAGGTATCACTCTGTCTTTTTTATGCCTTACTTTTCTCCATATTATATGCTATTTATTTTACTAACTTGTTAATTGTCTTTCCCTATTAGTTATAATTAGTACTATAATTCATTTGTTCAAAAACTCAAGGTGCATTAGGAATTTGCGTCCATTAAGTTTCTTATGATTTAAGTCAGATAACTTTGACAATTTCTATAGTGTCCTAGAAATCTAAAAACTTCCTTATTCCACATATTTGTCTTCCTATCAGTCATAGTCTTTCTGTCCCTCTCCTTTTGCAATCCCCTTTCTCTAAATTAACCAGAGCCAAACCTGGAAAAATGGTTGTAGCTTTACATGCAACCCAAAGGAACTAGTATTTGTTACCAGACATAGATCATGACTTACTAAAATTTAAAATTATTTGTCTACGCTCAGTAGAGCAAGTAGATTATAGTCTGTTTTCTGTAGCATTCTTATTTGAGGAACATGCATGTGTCTCTAAGCTGTGATGGCCACATTCTTAAGAAAGAGAATTTTAGGTAACAGTATTATTTAGAGCTTTCATCCCACCTCTTCTTAATTTAAAAGTAAATCACTATGTAGTAATTAATTTAAATTCCAAAAAATATAGAGATGGTGATGACAGTATCTTGAACCAGATATATGGGAAAGTGGTTATCAATTTTGAAAACTTTACAGTGTTTGTTTATGGTTTGTTACACCAAAAAGACCAGGTATTTTTTATCTGAGTGAAAGAGTTCTGGAAGGACAACTATTGAGAGAAAGATGTTGGAAGACTGCTATGTAGGTCAGGTACATTTGTATAACCTGTTACGACATGTAGATAGAGTTAGTACATTTGTCATATCTAAGTTGTATGAATGTGTTGCAATGTAAATGTTGAAATAAAACTGATATAATGTTCTATAGTACTTCATGGGTTATGTGTAGACGTAGATCCTGAACTATTTGACTGTGGGAGTCCTTTTCAATGACCATAAGGTAGTTCTTTTAATGTTTAGAAAATAACAAGAATTGTGATTAACAGAGAAACAGTTTCCAATGAATTTGAAGTTTACTAGTCATAATGTCCATTCATATTGAAAAACAGTGGCACTTTTCTGTATGCAATACTATTTGCCTGGACTCCTATTAGCATTTTGTATGTGCTTAATTTGGGGTTCCTTGCAGGCATAACCTCTCACCTCAGTGATCACTGCTCTGAGGTTAAGGACAACTTATACTCTGGTCTGAAACCCCAAGGGTATTCAAGTGCTGGACCAGTTATTCTGCAAGTGGAAGATTTCTCAGAATCATTTTGAACTAAGTGATGGCCTCAGAGTTTTATTATGGGTCAAAAGGGAGCATCATCAGATTCTTCAGTATATTTGAACATTTGGCTAGAGGGAAGCATATATGTATTGAGCAGAATGCTCAATAGTTCCAGTCTCATAGCTCATAGTACCAATCTCACAATGTTGTAAGGATGAATTGAGTTCCAAATTTCAAAGCTCTTAAAATTGTCCCTGGAAAATAGAAACTGCTCATTAAGTGTTAGCTATTATTGGTGTTATTAATATTAGCCACTTGTTTCAAAGATTAATGGGACAAGAGAAACTTTCATCCTGTACTTCAGATGAAGATTGAAAAATCTGTCTATGTTATGGGAATCTAAAAGTGTCCACCTGCTTTTACAAAGTAATAGGTGCTGGGGATACAGGTGTGAATGAAACAGACAGTCTATGCTGTCAGAAGTGCCTCTGTTTTTGTCAGAGATAGTTCCTTAACAACTAAATACACATCTAGTTGAATAATGAAAAAATAGGTGCTCTGAAAGAGACATCTGAGGAACCATTAAGTTGAATTACAGGAGACCTGGTGAAGATCAGAGGATTAAAACAGAGTTCTTGGATGAAGTTACATTTGAGAGCTAACGCATGAGTGGGGATTTACTAGTTACAGATAGAAGGGAAAGGGGAGAAGCATTCTCAGCAGAGGAAATGCTTCCACGTGAAGGCTCCCTGACCGGCAGGGAAAACTGGAAGACTCTTGTGGCAAGATCATAATCATTGCAGGAGGTTGGGGCTGAGCAGGAAAGGTCAAGTCATGGAGTTTGGATGTTGTCTTACAGATGGCAAGAAGAAATTGAAGAATTTTAGCAAGAACTGTAAAGTACTGGCTTAATGACAACACTTTGTCATCTATAGTGTCAACTAAGAGGAATTGAAAGTAGGGCTATCAACACTAATGCTGAGGCAAGGACTCATATTTAAACATTTTGAGGACCATCAGTTAGATCGTCCTTTAGTGACTAAACAGCACAACACAGGTTTTATTTGAAGACAGTAATTTACAAAGCATTAACTCAGTTTAGATTGGTCAAGTTTAATCAAGTTATTTACATGTCATTTTCTAGTTCGATGTATGTGAATGTTTAAACCAAGACTGCTAGGTTTCAAATCCCCTTTCCGCCATGTATTCACTGGGTGAACTTGGATGAGGTATTTTCTGCATACCTGTGTTCTCATCTGTAAAATCAGCATAAAAAATATTGTTCTAATGATTAAATAAGTTAATATATGCAAAGCAACTTGAAGAACTCTTCGCACATTGTAAACTCTTAAAAATATTGAAAGGCACAATCATATTTTATGGAGTACCTGGGGGTACTCAGCACTCTATTCGATTCTGTCAGAGCATAAATAAGAGTACATAGTTTCTAATTCATAGCAGTTTTGTGAGACTAAAATGGGATGATATATATAAAGTTTCTGGCATGGACTATAGCAAATAATAAACACTCAGTAAATGCAAGAGTTTCAGGAAATTCAACAAGATCATATCTAAGGCTGTTTCCAGGTTCTCCAGAAGGTCAATAAATGAAGGTAAAGTTCACAGTCTACCTGAATCATCCTAGAGCTTTATGTCTTTGGATATTTCCTTCCTGTAGTTATGTGAAGAATGTTAATAGAGTTCTGAATTATGCAATAGACAAAATGCATGACAAGGATATCAGAAAAGCAGAGACATCTAAAAGTGAAAGGGGAGCATATTTTTCTGAGAGGAATTAGATATGAAAATAAATTTTAAAAAAGATTAAAGTAGTCGGTATGAGAAAATAACTTTGCTAGTCTTATACTTACTTTATACATGTGTATGACTATGCCTCTCTCTCTATATATAGACATTTTATTTTGAATTACCCATTCAAGACACCTTCATCTTCTCAAGGACTAAGGTCCTCTAAAGATCAGAATCTGGCCCTGCAGATACAGTACAAGCAGAAGGAGCACACAGCATTTGACCAAGGCATTCAAGTGTCTCCAAGGAAAACTCTGCCACAGTTGTGTGTGTGTAAGAATAATTCATTGTCACAAGAAATTTATAAATAGGATCTCCAGGGCACATCTTACAAAGTAGATGTCTGCTGGCCACATTCATTTATTCATCAATGTGTTAAATATTTATTAAACACCTACTGTATCAGTAGAGGGCCAGTAAGGAAAGCGGAAATCACACTAGCTAAGAGAGCATTTTGTAACAGGATAGATGAAACAGGAATTAAAAGGACTGAAACTGTAAAAAGGTAACAGTGATGTAACATGTGGCAACAAGGTAAAGACAGTAACCGCCTGAAGCAGATACTGCCCTGGGGCTGGGAGATCAAAGCGAAGAGGCTTGGGTTGTTAGAAACCAGAAGCCTGCGAATGTGGAAGGAAACCATGACTTCTGAGGAGGATAGAGCTGGAGATGAAAGCTTCCTACGGGGCAGGGCTCACAGAGGTGAAACTCAGAACTTGATTGAGGGGCTGCTGTCTGACAATTGTTAATGTCTCAGATGGGGTTCTATGAAGCTGGTTGTGGGAATGTGGAAAAAAGAGGAAAACTAGAATTAACTGCTGCTGCCAGAACAGCAGGAAAATAGGAAGAAGCAAGTCTGTTCTCCATCTTCCTGCCTTCCAATATCTTTCAGTACTCTTGCTTGGCAAAAGCTAACAAGAATCTAACTGGCAAGGGAGAAGGGTGGTTTGCCAAGTTCTAGCCTCACGTAGTAGAATTTAGAAGGGTGGATTTGGAGCTGAGAGTCAAAAGCTTAATATCCAGCAGAACTGCTATGTGCCACAAATTTTGCCAAACACAGCTATGAGAAAAACAAAATATTTGCTTTCGTAGGCCTTATATTCCAGAATCAATGACAAAGTAAAAGAACAAATAAATTCTATTATTCCAGGTAGTCATAGATTGTGGGGGGAAAAAAAAGGAGAGAAAAAGCTCAGGCTAGGGAAGAGGTGGGTGGGAGGAGGCTGTACTAGAAATGTAGTCCAAGGAAAGAACAACTGAACAGCATTCACAGAGATGAGAAGATGCTTTGTGAAGATCTGATGTAATCACATTCTGGGCAGAGATAACAACAACTGTTAAAAAAGCATTCTGGCAGGAGGAAAGCAGTTCAGAAATGTAGGCATGAGACAGATCACATGAGACAGGAAATTATGTTTTATTTGATTCCAGGTGAAATGGGGAGACCCTGGAGAATGTTCAGCAATTTGATTTGTGTATTAAAAAGATGATTCTGTCTGTTGTGTTCAGAATGGACCTAGGTGGATAAGAGGAACAATAAATGATCACAGATGTGTTTCATTTGGCTTTCACTTAGTTAAAAAATGAAGCAACACTTAAATGTTGGTAAATTTCTAAGAAAAACTTCTGGCTTTTCTTGAAATATGGGAAGATCTGACATTATTGGGCTCAACATGGCAACCATCTGTGGGTGCTAAATGGCCCCTGCTTTCTAGAAGGAGCATGTAAGTTTCAATTTACCCCTACACATTCAGCTCTCACTTACTCTGACATTTCTATTGTCTTCAATAATATAAATGGCCCAGACTCTACATGCATTTGAGTCTGTGACTCCTGGACTTTTCTTCTGGCCCCTAAGCAAATGCTTTTCATCATCCCTCCACTTATAATGATTTATTTTCTATTAGCCCTCAGGCGCCCAGAATGGGATCAAACGTAATCTTGAGTCCTGACATGCTTCCATCCCTGGTGCAGATATGGGCCACACTTTTCTAGTCAATGAGGGGGAGAAACATGGCAGAATTCCAAATTCTTCTCTACTTCATCCTTTCACAGCTACCCTTGAAGCCTCCCGTCCCAGACCAAAGAGTACACTTTCTCCCACTAACAATTTCCAACAGCTGCTAAGAGCTCAGGGTGTCCTTTCAGTCTTCTCGATTTGGGGCACATTTCTTCTCTGTTCCTCCACATGAGAAAGAGTATTCATGCTAAGCTAGGAACTGGAGACAGAACCTTACAATAAGACATAATGTTTTCCAAGCATGACAGTCAGTCTCCTACAGATCTGCTTTACAATATGAGCAAAGGGAAGATATTCACTGGGGTTCTCCAAAGAATACAGAGCCAATCACATATATATAATATACATATATAATTATGTTAATTACTCATAACTAACAACTATCAGGCAGCAGCTCCTCAATCAAGTTCCAAGTTCTACCTCTGCGAGCCATGCCTCAGGAGCTTTCCTCTCTACCCAGCTACACCCGCTCCTCAGAAGTCTTGGTTTCCTTCCACATTCATAGGCTTCTCGTTTCTAACAACCCAAGCCTCTTCCCTTTGACCTCCCAGCCCCAGGGCCTTATCTGCTTCAGGCAGTTACTGGCTTTATGTTGGTGTTGCAAGTTACATGTTATAATTATATATATATGTATATAAATAAATCATAATTACATAAATTATATATTCTCTATAAAATGAATAATTATATAAATTATATATATTATGTGTATATAACTGGTTCTGTATTCTCTGGAGAACCCCAATTAATAATGTTACATTGTGTAAATTTTGTGTTCTGCATATATATATTTTGATTTTGATTTTGGGAATTGGCTCACATGGTTACAGAGGCCAAGATGTCTCATAAACTATAATCTGCAAACTGAAGAATCAGAAATGCTGGCTGTGTAATTTAGCCTGTCTAAAGGTCTGAGAATGTGTGGGTAGGAATGGGGCCCTGGTCTGAATCCCAAAGCCTGGAACGTGGAACTCTGATATTTGAGGGCAGAAGAAAAATGGATGTCTTAGCTCAAACACAGAAAGGGAATTCACCCTTTTTCTGCCCTTTTTGTTCAATTTAGGCCCTCAATGGATTGAATGAGGCACACCTTGAGGGCAAGTCTCCTTTAGTGTTTACAAATTTAAGTTAGTTTATTCTAGAAACATTCTCACAGATACTCCTAGAAATAATATTTGAGCAGCTATCCAGGCATACCCTAGTCCAGTCAAGTTGCCATAAAAATTAATCCTCATATAAAATAAATTTTTTGTTTTTTTCCATAAAGGATTTGTCAGAAACTTGTCATTTTGAGGTCTATTAGGTATTTCACAGCACATAAATTTTAATTTACATTAAACTTTGGTTGTATTTTAGATTTTATGCATTTAGAGACGAGTAGTCACAATTTAGAAAGGTTCTTACATTTCAAGAGAAATGTTTATGAAATGGATATAGCAATTTATTTCATATATACACTTTTTATTCAAGCATCATACATTTTTACTAATTTTATAATATTCTGTAAATTATTTGTATGGTAGCAAATGCCATCTCACATTGAAATAATAAAGGACAACATAATTCAATAAAAACAATTCATGACTATATAATTATCCACATTGGATCTTAAACACAACTAGATGCTCATCTTACTGTTACACATGCCAAGGAGTCTGTGGGATTTGTTGTGATGATTCATATACTTTACATATAAGATAAAATGGTTGTGTATATGAAAAGACAAATGAAGCAAGTAAATAAAACACAATGCAATTACATCCTTTTAAATTTTAGCTAAACTTTTCCTTTATTTTCAGGTGAGGTGCGGTTGCTGTGGCTCACACCTGGAATCCCAGGAGGCTGGAAAGCCCAGGAGGGCAAATCACTTGAGGTCAGGAGTTTAAGACCAGCCTCGCCAACATGGTGAAACATCGTTTCTACTAAAAATGCAAAAAATATTAGTCAAGTGTGGTTTTGTGCACCTGTAATCCCAGCTACTTTGGAGGCCGAGGCAGGAGAATTGCTTGAACCCAGGAGGCAGAGGTTGCAGTGAGCTGAGACCCTACCACTGTACTCCAGCCTGAGTGACAGATTCCATCCCCAAAACAAACAAAAAACAACAAAAACCCCTCTTCATTTTCAGTGTCTGAGAAAATGATAGACTTCACTTTCCCAAAACACCTTCTCCAAATAGAATATTGAGAGGAAATGAAATATATTTTTAAGGATTTAACATAGACTAAGTATTTGATTCAATATTCAGTCCCATTCAATTATTGAGTTCCAAAAACATAAAAAGTAATAAGTGAGAGAAGTGAGAACTTTTTTTATGAGCAGTTTTATTATCAACTGGCTATTTATTTATAAACCAAGAGCTAAAATATGGAAAGTCAGAATCAAAGCTGTACTGTTGCAAAAATAAAAATCTAAACCTATGGAGTACATGAAATTTACATAATGTAGCATTTTCCTAAGTCTTTTGCAGTTTGAAATGGAAAATTAGAAGGATATAAACTTCTTCAGAACAGGGAATACTTCTTATTCAGATGTATTCCTACTGCCTAACAAAATGCCTCACATATGCATGGGGAGATATTTAGCAAATTTAAATTAGATAACTACTAAATAAGAGAATGTACTTCTGAATTTTTAATGTTATTATATTATGGTTATTATAAAATGGATTGCTTTGGGCAGTATGGCCATTTTCATGATATTGATTCTTCCTATCCATGAGCATTGAATGTTTTTCCATTTGTTTGTGCCCTCTCTTATTTCCTTGAGCAGTGGTTTGTAGTTTTCCTTAAAGAGATCCTTCACATCCCTTGTAGGTTGTATTCCAAGGTATTTTATCCTCTTCACAGCAATTGTGAATAGGAGTTCACTCATGATTTGGCTTTCTATTTGTCTATTATTGGTGTATAGTTATGATTGTGATTTTTGCACACCGATTTTGTGTCCTGAGACTTTGCTGAAGTTGTTTATCTGCTGAAGGAGATTTTGGGCTGAGATGATGGGGTTACCCAAATATACAATCATGTCATCTGCAAACATAGACTATTTGACTTCCTCTCTTCCTATTTGAATATGCTTTATTATTTCTCTTGCCTGATTGCCCTGGCCAGACCTTCCAACACTATGTTGAGCAGGAGTGGTAAGAGAGGTAGTCCTTGTCTTAGGCCAGTTTTTAAAGTGAATGCTTAGAGCTATTGCCCATTCAGTATGATATTGGCTGTGGGTTTGTCATAAATAGCTCTTATTATTTTGAGGTAAGTTCCATCAATATATAGTTTATTAAGAGTTTTTAGCATGATGGGGTATTGAATTTTTTCAAAGGTCTTCTCTGCATCTATTGAGACAATCATGTGGTTTTTGTCAATGGTTCTGTTTATGTGATGGGTCACATTGACTGATTTGCATATATTGAACAAGCCTTGTATCCCAAGGATGAAGCCAACTAGATCTTACTGGATAAGCTCTTTGATGTGCTACTAGATTTGGTTTGCCAGTATTACATTGAGGATTTTTGCATCAATGTTTATTAGGAATATTGGCCTGAAATTTTCTTTTTTTGTTGTTGTTGTATCCCTACCAGGTTTTGGTATCAGTATGATGCTGGCCTCATCAAATGAGTTAGGGAGGATTCCCTCTTATTCTATTGTTTGAAATATTTTCAGAAGGAATGGTATCAGCTCCTCTTTGTACATATGATAGAATTTGGCTGTGAATCCATCTGTCCTAGGCTTTTTTTGGTTGGTAGGTTATTAATTACTGTCTTAATTTCAGAACTTGTTATTGACAAGTTCTGAATAGATCAATGACCATTGGTCTATTCAGGGATTCAACTTCTTCCTGGTTCAGTCTTGGGAGGGTGTATGTGTCCAGAATGTATCCATTTCTTCTAGATTTTCTAGTTTGTCTGTGTAGAGGTGTTTCTCATATTCTCTGATGGTAGTTTGTATTTCTGTGGGATCAGTGGTGCTATCTCCATTACCATTTTTTATTGTGTCTATTTGATTCTTCTCTCTTTTCTTCTTTATTAGTCTGGCTACAGTTCTATCTATTTTGTTAATCTTTTCCATAAACCTGTTCTTGGAATTAGAAAAAAACTACTTTAAATTTCATATGGAACCAAAAAGAGCATGCATAGCCAACACAATTCTAAGCAAAAAGAACAGAGCTGGAGGCATCATGCTACCTGACTTCAAAGTATGCTACAAGGCTACAGTAACCAAAACAACATGGTACTGGCACCAAAACAGATGTATAGACCAATGGAACAGAACAAGGCCTCAGAAATAACATACAACCATTTGATCATTAATAAACCTAATCCTGACAAAAACAAGCAATGGGGAAAGGATTCCCTATTTAATAAATGGTGTTGGGAAAACTGGCTAGCCATATGCAGAAAGCTGAAACTGGACCCTTTCCTTACAACTTATACAAAAATTAACTCAAGATGAATTAAAAATTTAAATGTAAGACCTAAAATGGTAAAAACCCTAGAAGAAAACCTAGGCAATACCATTAAAAGCATAGGCATGGGCAAAGACTTCATGAGTAAAACACCAAAAGCAATGGCAACAAAAGCCAAAATTGACAAATGGGATCTAATTAAACTAAAGAGCTTCTGCACAGCAAAAGAAACTATAATCAGGGTGAACAGGCAACCTACAGAATGAAAGAAAATTTTTGCAATCTATTCATCTAACAAAGGGCTAATTTCCAGAATCTACAAAGAACTTAAACAAATTTATAAGAAACAAACAAACAAACAAACATCAAAAATGGGAGAAGCATATGAACAGACACTTCTTCAAAGAAGACACTTATGTGGCCAACAAACGTATGAAAAAATGCTTGTCATTACTGGTCATTAGAGAAATGCAAATCAAAACCACAGTGAGATACCATCTCATGCCAGTTAGAATGGCGATCATTAAAAAGTTGGGAAACATCAGATGCTGGAGGATGTGGAGAAATAGAAATGCTTTTACAATGTTGGTGGAAGTGTAAATTAGTTCAACCATTGTGAAAGACAGTGTGGTGATTCCTCAAGGATTTAGAACTAGAAATATCATTTTATCCAGCAATCCCATTACTGGATTATAAATCATTCAACTGTAAAGACACATGCACACATATGTTTATTGTAGCACTATTCCCAATAACAAAGACTTGAAACCAACCCAAATGCCCATTGATGATAGCCTGGATAAAGAAAATGTAGCACATGTACACCATGAAATAGTATACAGCCATAAAAGAGGAGAGTTCATGTCCTTTGGAGGGACATGGGTGAAGCTGGAAACCATCATTGTTAGCAAACTAACACGAGAACAGAAAAGCAAACAGTACAATTTATCACTCATATGTGGGAGTTGAACAATGAGAGCATATGGACACAGGGAGCTGAACATCACACCCTGGGGCCTCTGGGGGTTAGGGGAGGGATAGTGTTAGGAGAATAATGTAGATGATGGGTTGATGGGTGCAGCAAACCACCATGGCACATGTGTACCCATGTAACAAATCTGCACATTCTGCACATGTATCCCAGAACTTAGAAAATAATAATTTTAAAAAATAGAAATAGGTGGATGCTAACTAAACTCACTGACAGGTAAGTTCAATGTTGGCTTCAACAAAACTTGGGAATGATTCACCGATTTTTAAAAATATATTGTCAAAGTGGTTTACATTTAGATTAATGGGAGTTCATATTTAACACAAACATACACACACACAGACACACAGAGAAAGGGAGATATTGAACTGCTTCTGCTTGGTATATTGAAGAAGACATTTTTTGACCTCATTAAGATGATGTGCTCAGTGTCAATAGGTCCCTTCTAAAATTTGTCTCTGAATATATCAGCCTGAAACAAGGAAATAAAGGATATTAACATTTATCTTTGGAAGCTGTTTAATCAAATGCAGTCTCTTTTCACTCTACTAATTGACAGGATTTAGTTTTGTGCCCCCATCCAAATCTCATGTTCAGTTGTAATCCTTGATGTTGGAGGAAAGGCCTGGTGGGAGGCAATTGGATCATGGGGGTGAACTTCTGACTTGCAGCTCTTGTGATAGTGAGTTCCCACCCAATCTGGTTATTTAAAAGTGTGTAGCACCTACCTCTTCTCTCTCTCTCCCTTCTGCTCTGGTCATGTAGGACGTTTGCTTCCACTTTGCCTTCTGTCATGATTTTAAGCTTCCTGAGGCCTCCCCATCCATGCTTTCTGTACAGCCTGAGGAACTGTGAGCCTATTAAACCTCTTTTCTTTATAAATTATGCAGTTTCAGATAGTTCTTTATAGCAATGCAAGAACCGACTAATATGTGAATATTCTACCTTGCTCAGTTTTGCCTTCTTTCCTACCATTTCTCCCACCGTCATGTTTCTCACTGGCTCCCATGCCATCTCCTGCCACTGACAGCCACTTCCAGGTTGATGTCATTTAACAGAGATTCCTCAACAAGTAAAGGCTTAATCTCAACCAAAATCTCCTCTACCTTACTGCAAACATCTGAAGTAACTGATCAAATATGTGCTGGAAAATTTTAGGGAGCAATCATTACTAGAATGCTCTTCAACCAACCAGCCCTCAGGGATCCCCAGCCCCCAGGCTGTGGACAAGTACAGGTCTGCAAAGCAGGAGGCAGGCTAGCATTTCCACCTGAGCTCCTGCTTCTGTCTGATCAGTGCTGGCATTTGATTCTCATAGGAGCATGAACCCTAGTGTGAACTGTGGATGCAAGGGATCTAGCTTACACATTTCTTATGACAGTCTATTACCTGATGATCTGAGGTGGAACAGTTTTATGCCAAACCTTTCCTGAACTAGCTCCCTTCACCCGCTGTCTGTGGAAAAATTGTCTTCCACAAATCCAACCCCTGGTGCCAAAAAGGCTGGGGACTGCTGCTCCATCTAGTTCACTATATTGTAAGGAAAAATACATTAAATGTTCTTAGAAGTCACTAGCAGTTAAGTGAAAAGTAACTAGATGCTTTATTCACTCCCTGTTCTGTGGTGTGAATACCAAGACACTTTTCTGTGAGCTGATTCTGTTTAGACAGGTAGGGTGAGAGAGGCGTGGCAATAAAATAAGCAGTTTGGTGACTCAGCAACATCACTTAATTTTTTTTTCATGATCCAAACATAGCAGTCAACTTAAAATTGATGGAAAACTTCTAAAAAAGTAGCAGTCTTTTTGCAGAATGGGACCATGATGGTGGTATGTTCCACAAAAAAACAAAAACATACTATAACCAGACTACTTTTTATTTTTTAACATTCCCAACTCTGGCACGAGCTCAGAAGTATTTATTACATTAAAAAATCATTTTATTAAGGTATAATTGATGCATAAAAAGTTGTACATATTGAAGGTAACAACTTGATGAGTTTGGGGATAACACACACCAGACAAATTATCACCACCATCAAGGCCATAGGGCATGTTTGTCAAGGACATATGTATCACCTTCTGTCTCTATTCTTATTCTTATTATTCTAACACATAATTTGAATCCTACCTTCTCTGCAAATTAAACAATTATTTCTTACTGATTCTTATACTTTCACATTGAGGAGATCTAGATCTAGCCTCAGATCTTTAAATTGTATACCTTAAGATGTTTTTATAGAGACTACTTTTTTCTTGATTTTTACACATTAGCTGTGAAACATAACCATTTTACATCATGTTTGCCCAAGAAATGTAATGTTTTAATACAGAATTATACCTCAAAAAATATAAATATTAAAATACTTATACCTTACTTTTTCTAGTATAAGTAAACTGATGTGATTTCTTTATGATCCTAAATAAAGATAAGAGGATAAGTATACAATGCAATATTGATCATTGTAGGCACTATACTGTATATAGAGCTCCAGAACTTATTTATCTTGAATAACTGAAAGTTTGTACCCTTTGACCATCACCTCCCTTGGAGCCCAGAAATTTTTTTTAATGTTTAGCTAGACTTTGACTCAAATGTGTGCGTACACTCCCACCCCTACACACAGACGCTCATATAATTTTGTATTCCTCTCTTTCTAAGTAATAGGATTCTTATTTTCTCTTATTTCACCCATTGGTTGTTCTGTATACTTATATTTATGAACTGACTATATGGAATGAGTTATCAGATTTAACTCAGCCTTTGTAATATTGTGTCTGCTCTTAACCTGCTGTATCCTGGATGCTCAGTTCAATCTTTTGGGAGCACTTTGGAACTAAGGTGAGATTTTGTGGGAGAAAAGGTATAAGCGGTTAGAGAGGTGTTTGTAGAGATGTCAGGCCACAGGAGAATTGTATCTCAAGAATGTTGTGACTACAAAGGCCCATGCGACCACTGGTACAACAAGGTACCTTTATTTTCAAATCCTAGAACCTACAAAGGACATGAAGTGAAAGCATAGATTTCAACCCCATTTCAGAAACTTTTTTTTTTGGCACACACTGTTTGCCTTGGGTAAGTTGCTTCACCTTTCTGAGACTCAGTTTTCATTTCCAATCTTAGCCTATCTTCTGTATTTAGGATCATAAATAAATCACACCAGTAATATTTATACTAGAAAAAGTAAGGTATAATTATTTTGATATTTATAATTTTTTGAGGTATAATGCTGTATTAAAACATTACATTTCTTGGGCAAACGTGATGTAAAATGGTTATGGTTCACAGCTAATATGTAAAAATCAAGAAAGAATAAAAAAGTAGTCTTTAGAAAAACACCTTAAGTTATACAATTTAAAGAACTGAGGCTGGTATTCCAGATCTCCTCAATGTGAAAGTATAAGAATCAGTAAGAAATAATTGTTTAATTTGATTCTTCCCAAGAACGACTTAAAGTATAGCAATGCAAACTGCCGATGATGAATTTCTTGCCTATTTAATAATATAGAGCAATCCTTCAAGACTTCTTTCAGCAGTCAGATTAAATTATATACCCTTTCCCATACCTACCTTATCACTTGACTGCATACAAAACCAATTTTAAGAAATAAACTTGTTGATTGCTGCACAGACACATACACACACATACACATATGGGTTGGAAAACAAAGACTAGATATGGTGCTATCTAATTTTGATTTAAAATAAAACAGCAAATGATTTTGCCACTATGAAAATAGTATTTCATATAACAGAAAATAGGTGTTTCATATAACATAAATTTAAACCCTAAGATTGAACTAAAAATAATATTCAAAAATTTTCCTGATTTTTATCCTAATTGTATTATAAATTCCAATTGATAGGACTTTCAGAATGACATAAAAGTTACTTAGCTCATTTCTCTAGTATTTTTATTTTGTTTTTATCTAAAGACAAATGCTTTAAAAAAAGATTCAGCATACATAAACAAGTTTTTATAAGCATTTAAACAACTTGAAGGGGGATGAGAAACCTTTAGAGACTGCCTCTGCAGCACTTTCTGGGCAAAGCTTTGAATACCATAAACATGTATTGGTATTTCCCACATAACCCAAAGGCTAGTATTTACCATCAGTTAACAAAAAAAGACCCCAAACCACATATTAGATTGTGTAACTTTTCAATGTTCCCTATAAATGAGAAGCAGAGTCCTATTTCATGCAAGATTAGTATGTGCTCAAGCTCAACTCTTGCCAGAATTTGCCGGGTAGACTGGCTGATGTATAAATTTGCCTTCTGCTTTCTTCTCTGTAACTGAAAAATTAAATGAATAGGTGCAATTGTAAATGCTGTCAACAGTATTTTCATTGTATTTTTAGAATACAGTTGCAATATAGTTTGAGTGATTTATCTTCTAATCATGTCAAAATGATGTTATTAAATATCATGCTCTACCATGGGTGTCATGTAAATAGCCTAATTAGCCCCCATTCTAGCTCTAGCTCCAAAAGGCCCCTCCACAGCATATATGAAATTTGAAAAGAGAGACCGTTTTCCCTTTTTCCTTTTAACAAAAAGGCTCCTTTTTTTTTTTTTTTTTTTTTTTTTTTGTGCTGCAGGAGATTTATGGGCTTTAACTTCCAGCCCATAGGGTAGAAGATCAGGCTCCAAACCTTCATTTACTCTTGAAAGTTATTGCACATTCTCTGCTCTAACTGCCTTGCCCTTCAGGATGCCATAGGTGGAGTCACATAATTCTATATTAACATTTGGAAATGGCTTTTATCTTTTGGGTCATTTTATGGTGTCACGTGGGCAAGTTACCCTTTTGGAATAGTACTTAGTTGTATGGATAAAATATTCTTCCTGTACTGTTATAAAACAATTAACTTTCTTTTGATATAATGAATGCATTTAAGTTTGCATAAAGTTTTCACTCCAGCGTAGTGATAAGAGAGAACTGACTTGTTCAAGATCCAGGAAAAAGACGAATGTACATAAACATTGCAGTGAATTATCTTGAGAGCCTCAGTGTAGATTTGTAGAACTGAGCAAGAGAGTGTCTTGAAGTCAGATTAAAATTTTCAAACCTGTTTATATATTTTATTTTATGTAAAATATACAAATTAATTGTGATTCCAGATTTTCTTTTTTGAGACAGTCTTGCTGTTCCCAGGTGCCAGGCTGGAGTGCAGTGGTGTGATCTTGGCTCACTGCAACCTCTACCTCCTGGGTTCAAGCGATTCTCCTGCCTTAGCTTCCCGAGTAGCTGGGACTACAGGTGCATGCCACCACGCTCAGCTAATTTTTGTATTTTAGTAGAGATGGGTTTTCACCATGTTGGCCAGGATGGTATTGATCACTTAACCTCGTGATCTGCCCGCCTCAGCCTCCCAAAGTGCTGGGATTACAGGCGTGAACCACCATGCCTGGCCCGTAATTCCAGATTTTGATGGCATTCTCTTTAATTCAAAATTTCACAAAGTTAATACATATACTGCCATATATATTATGCCATATATGCATATTAGCTTGTGAACTCTTTTAAAGTTAGTTTTTTCAACAACATATTCTTATCACATAGGATTATTATGACATCTTTATAATACTTCACACTCTTAAATAAAAGAAACAAAATTTAGCAAGCCATAAAGGTAATATAGTTGTAACCCCTCCCTTCTAGTGGTTGTTTTTGTACTCTTATTTGTGTCTTTAAATTTAAAACAGTCAGAGTCTTGTGAAATATATCCTAACTTTTATTTTGGGGAGCCAAGTCTCTCAGGCATGTTTAAAGTTATAGACTGAAAAAAATAGAGCTGAGTTTCCTATTTGAATAATTTAGGTACTTTTATTCTGATTTTGTTTTAATCTAAATTGCTTCTTGCTAAAATGGGACTTATCTCTTTCCACAATGCCAAATTATCACAGCTCAAATCCTTAGAATCTTTTGAGCTCTTTTTTTTTTTCAAAGTCAACCAGAATGTAGAGACAGTCTAGCCATAAACTGCTTCAGCAATGCAAACTCAAGTTTCTCTGAAATGGAAGGGACAGAGTGTGCAGAACAATGGCAAAGAAAACAAGTCAGTAAAATCTTTGGATTTCATAAACCTTCTTTGGAGATTTAGAAAGGCAGCATGACTGATTCCGCTTCAGCAAGAATTTGTTTATTCTGCTTATCTCTGGTCAGAACTAGTAGCCTTAATGGTTTTGAAAAGCTCTAACTGGTTCTGGGTCGATGTAGCCATTTGCAGGTTAATGTACCTATTTGCAACTGAGCATACGTCCATATATTATTTGTAACATGTACACTGTAAGTTGTTATGAGATTTGTGGTTCAATGAAATAAATATCATCCACATCTAATTCCTCAAAGCATACCATCAAAGTATCAAGTAGACAAAGGTAAATATCTTTCTTTCCAAGTTTGGATGCACACTGAAAAATATCTTTGGGTCCAGTGACCATGACAGACAAAAACCGCACACAAGTATTCCAGATTTTGATGGCATCCTCTTTAATTCAAAATTTCACAAAGTTAAAATAATGAATATAAAGAAATGGAAATTACCATGGAATTTAGTAGTGACGAAACAAATTGGGTGGACTGGAACACTTTGTGTTCATAGAATTAAACACACATAAGGGCTGAATTGAAGTGCATGACCCCAAAATTACACAGTCCTTACAATTTTACTCTTCTATAAAGAGATTCAACAAGTGATATTATAGACAAATGGTTCAAAATCTTAGCTGTTTATGTGATTCAACTGGGGAGCTCTTAAAATGATACTAGTGCCTGACTCTGAACAGATACTAATGAAATTGAATATATAGGCTCCAGAATTTGTTTTTAAAAGGTGTTCAGGTGATTCTAATGTTTGACCAGAGTTTGGAACCAGCAATTGAAGACCAAGGGACCAGTGGTTTTCATACTTCAGCTTATCTCTGGTCACCAGGAGAACTTGTTAAGCTGGCAAACCAAATCCAACAGTTTCAAAAAACAAACAAACAAACAAACAAACAAGTTTATCAGTCACAATCAAGTCGGCTTCATCCCTGGAATGCAAGACTGGTTCAACATATGCAAATCTATAAAAGTAATCCATCACATAAACAGAACCAAAGACAAAAACCACATGATTATCTTAATAGATGCAGCAAAGGCATTTGACAAAATTCAACAGCCCTTCATGCTAAAAACTCTCAATAAACTAGGAATCGATGGAACATATCTCAAAATAATAAAAGCTATTTATGACAAACCCACAGCCAATATCATACTGAATGGGCCAAAACTGGAAACATTCAATTTGAAAACTGGCACAAGACAAGAGTGCCCTCTCTCACCACTCTTATTCAATGTAGTATTGGAAGTTCTGGCCAGAGTAATCAGGTAAGAAAAAGAAATAAAGGGTATTCAACTAGAAAAAGTCAAATTGTCTCTATTTGCAGATGACGTGATTGTATATTTAGAAGACTCCATCGTTTCAGCCCAAAATCTCCTCAAGATGATAAGCAACTTCAGCAATGTCTCAGGATACAAATCAATGTGCAGAAATCACAGGCATCCCTATATACCAATAACAGACAAACAGAGAGCCAAATCATGAGTGAACTCCTATTCACTATTGCTACAAAGAGAATAAAATACCTAGGAATACAACTAACAAGGGACATGAAGGACCTCTTCAAAGAGAACTACAAACCACTGCTCCAAAAAATAAGAGAGGACACAAACAGATGGAAAAACATTCCATGCTCATGGTTAGGAAGAATCAATACCATGAAAATGGCCATACTGCCCTAAGTAATTTATACATTCAGTGCTATCCCTATCAAGCTACCATTGACCTTCTTCACAGATTTGGAAAAAAACACCTGAAACTTCATGTGGAACCAAAAAAGAGCCTGCATAGCAAAGACAATCCTAAGCAAAAAAAAAAAAAAAAAAAAAGCTGGAGGCATCACTCTACCTGACTTCAAACTATATTACAAGGCTACAGTAATCAAAACAGCATGGTGCTGGTATCAAAACAGAGATATAGACCAATAGAACAGAACAGAGGCCCCAGAAGCAACACCACACCTCTACAACCATCTGATCTTTGACAAACCTGACAGAAACAAGC
>CAUYQU010063058.1:0-10377 GCA_963574635.1 Cheracebus regulus
GGTGGCTGGCTGCGTATTTTGGCATGTTTTTGAGCGGGCCTCTGAGGATCTGTCTCGGGTGCATGTTCAGTGTAACTGGGCTTGTGTGCCAAAACCTGTGGAGCTGGCTTCTTTCTATGGAGACTCAGGAAAATAAGTGTGAGACTCGCAAAAGCGGCGCCGTCTCTCTTTTTGTTGGCGACCGACTTTGGGGGGGAAAAAAATCTTCATTTGAAGAACTGAAGTTTTCCAGCCTGGGATGTGCAGAGAAACCATGTTGAAGTGACCTGAGGCTCCATGTTTGTTTTTTAGACCAGAAGTTTGGTTGCAAAGGGCGATGAATTCCAATTGGGGGGGGATACCCTAGCTTTATTAATCCATGAATATCTGGGGTTTTAAGAAACCCACCAACACCCCCAGGTGAGGAAGGAGTGGGAGATAGAGGTAGGTCAAATCCCGCGACACCAAATACTAGTTGACGAAAATCTCTGAACCACATAAAAATGCTCTTCAACCTTGTAGCTTACTTATTTAGGAAAATAGTTCATGCAATGCAATTATGGTACAAAAAAAGCCTCTAGGTATTTGGTGTAATTGAAATTGATTTTTCAAAATCTGTAGCCAGACTCTGATAGTATTTTCTCTACAGAATATGTATTAATGTATTCCAGTCTTTTGTCCCTGTTTGAAAGGGCAGGATCATTTCTTTGGAACCTCCTCCACCCTCTGCACCCCCTAGCACAGAGCACTTTATGCGGTCATGATGTGGAAGGACCAGGAGTAGACAGGAGACATTCTCTGTGCTGATGGAATTTGAGAGAATTTTCTTCCCCCAACATCGGCACTCTCGTGTTTATTGCTTTAGTGTTTTGAGGACTCTCTCTTTTCTGCTGTGGCTTTTCTGCTCCTGGTTACCTGCATTTCAGAGATGGTATAGTTTAAGTAGAGGAATTAGTCTCCAGGATTATACTTGCTCCATCCAAAAATGATGCTAATAATTTTTCGTGTCAGCTAATGAATTTGCATCGAACTGTCCTCCATACTCTCTCACCATTTCTCTTGCCTGGATTAGGATTGCAGGGCAGATGTTGCAAAGGGGAACCCTCCAGAAGCTTGTGTGTGTTTCACCTCAGGCACAACTCAGGCAACCCAGAGATTCCCTTTGTTCTGCAGATGGGGGTGAGGGGGTGGTTTAGGGCCACTTCGTTTGCTTTGCATGGCTCCAGTTTGCTCTGGCTGGCTTGGCCATACTGTGCGATGAAGAACATAATTGTACGCCAGATTCAGATTCTGAAGCTGAAAGAGCAGCCTAAAGCACTCGAGACCTTGTTATCGTGATAAATGGGTTTCTGGGAAAACTGACGTCACTCTCCATGGCCCCCTCCCCCAGCCAGTGAAGCTCTTGTTTATGTGTCATTTGTCTCTCTGTTCTCCTTTGTCTCTGCAAGAAGTTGTAATTCACCAGGGAAGATGGAATTAACTCAGGAGACCTTGGACATCTGGTTGCTGCTTGTTTCTTCCGAGGAACATGTATTCAGGGTTTGGGAACAAAAGACTAGAGAATAAACCTAAGTGTGGCTAGCTTAGGAATTCTTTTTTTTTTTTTTTTTTTGAGACTGAGTCTTGCTCTGTTGCCCAGGCTGGGGCACAGTGGCGCGATCTCGGCTCACTGCAACCTCTGCCTCCTGGGTTCAAGTGATTCTCCTGTCTCAGCCTCCTGAGTAGCTGGGATTACAGGTGCGTGCCACCACACCCAGCTAATTTTCGTATTTTCAGTAGGGACGGGGATTCACCTTGTTGGCCAGGCTGATCTCAAACTCCTGACTTCATGATCCAACCGCCTCAGGCTCCCAAAGTGCTGGGATTACAGGCGTGAACCACCACGCCTGGTCAGGAATTCTTTTTAATGAGCTCTGAGACGTGGTACCATGTGAGTAAGTACCCTAGTGTGTGTACGAGGGTGGGGTGTGTATGGGGGGGTGTTCTTTCTAGAGTCAGTTGAGAGTCACTGTGGGTAAGCATCCTTAGTGACTAAAACAAGCCTTCAAGTTGTTGGGTAGGGCTTATATTGCTTTCAGGCAACTTGGAAGTTCAATTCTGGTGCACATAATACAAGTCCATCCCATTTCAATGAACACCACAAAGGGTTTGGTGTGATAACACCATTTGGCCACTGTGTCTGTATTTATTTGATTGACTGATATGTGGCCAGCACTATAGTCAGCCCTTGTCAACTGGACAGAAGAAGGTAGTAAGCTTTTAAAAATGTTCGTGGCTTTTAAGCTTATAGTCTAGTTGGAGTGACAAATGGTGGACACTGTGAAATAATTAAAGAACTATAGAAGGACCAGGCGTGGTGGCTCACGCCTGTAATCTCACCACTTTCGGAGGCTGAGGCGGGTGGATCACCTGAGGTCAAGAGTTCGAGACCAGCCTGCCCAACGTGGTAAAACCCTGTCTCTACCAAAAACACAAAAGCCAGCCAGGCATGCTTGGGAGGCTGAGGCACGAGAATCGCTTGAACCTGGGAGACAGTGGTTGCAGTGAGCTGAGATCGTGCCATTGCACTCCAGCCTGGGCGACACAAGGAAACTCTGTCTCAAAAAAAAAAAAAAAAGAACTATAGAAGATCCTTGGGATGCTCCACTTCACCCCCTGCCTGTGAGGTGGCGTGGGCTGCTATTAACATATACTTCAAGAGGTTCCATGACTTGTCCAAGGTAACCAAGGCAGGGCAGGCCCCAAAAGCTGCATCTTCTGGCTCTTGTAATGAAGCCGTTCCCTTCAACGTTATATTCTGGGATCCAGTCCGTAAAGGCTGGCCCATACAAAGAACGTCTGGATGATTCTGACTTGAGCTATTCCCACAATGTGAACAAGGAAGCTTTCTTCAGTGGCAATCTGGGTAGTGGTCCTTCTCTCAAATGAACTTGCAGAGGCTAATTTTGCCCTACAAAGTTAGCTGGGGTTGGTCTGGGTCAACTGTCTGAGAGCAACTGTCTCCAGGTGGGGAAAAGATTGATGTTGCACTCTTGTTTTGCTATCATCACGTTGCAGTTTGATTTCCTTTGAGGTCTCTGCCTCAGGCGTTCCTACCACCACCTGCTAAAGATAGTATGTACCTCAAACACAGAAAACAAAACCCAATCACCTAGCTCTATTGGTGATACAACACAGAAGAAAGTTTACATGGCCCCAAATATTAAAAAATGTTGATTCTAAATTTGAGAGCTTTCATTACATTATTTTCTAAGTTTTCTGTGTGTTTGGGATTTTTCTTTGTTTCTTTTTTTTCTCCAAGACGGAATCTTGCACTGTCACCAGGCTGGAGTCCAAATGGTGTGATCTTGGCTCACTGCAACCTCCACCTCCTGGGTTCAAGCAGTTCTCCTGCCTCAGCCTCCAGAGTAGCTGGGATTACAGGTGCACACCACCTCGTCTGGCTGATTTTTGTATTTTTAGTAGAGACGGGGTTTCACCATGTTAGCCAGGCTGGTCTCGAACTCCTGACCTCGTGATCTGACTGCGTCGGCCTCCCAAAGTGCTGGCATTAACATGCCACCCGCACCTGGCCTGAGATTTTTCAAAATAAAAAATGGGCAGAATGACAATGCCCTTCAAATGGACATGGCCCCTTCTTTCAAGGAGTTTACAATCCAGTGGTAGAGGCAGACACAAATCACTGTCTAATTATCATTGTGATAAGTGCCACACGGGAGACTGCCTGCCTGCCATGAGATTTCATTACTAAGGGAACCCAATTCAGCAGTGAATGGAGGCAGAGGATGACAGGAAGGGCTTCCTGAGGGCTTCAAATAGGAAAT
Source organism: Cheracebus regulus (assembly GCA_963574635.1). Classification (NCBI taxonomy): domain Eukaryota; kingdom Metazoa; phylum Chordata; class Mammalia; order Primates; family Pitheciidae; genus Cheracebus; species Cheracebus regulus. Next base: position 3,804 of record CAUYQU010063058.1, read on the forward strand.
GGGTAGGTGTGAAAGTGGGTGAGACCTCACATCTGCTGCTGGGTTGGGTACATATTCATTTACCAGTTCACCTACTTTCATTTTTATTCGTTCCTTCAGCACATACTCACTGGGCACTGATCGGCCAGGCCCTGTGCCAGGTGCTGGGGATTTAGTGGTAGCCAAGGCATGCAGGAACTCTGCCGTCTCAGAGCTTCTAGATGAAAGGCAGGAATAAGCCCTGTTTCCTCTTCACATCCGAAATCCTGGAAATGTGAGTGTTAGCGGTGTTCTTAATACAAAACTACATTACAGCAGAATGATTTGTCTGTATCGTCTAATGAGATTTTGATCTGCAGTCATGTGCGTAGCATTTACTTTGTGAAGTCTCTGCTGTAAATTTTCTATTAATTGCTGGCTTTATTTCCAAGCATGGCCCCTGCCTTTGTGCGCTATAAGGGAGCAAACCCATTGCATTAACCTGAGCAAAACTAATTAGGAAGATAAGTCCCCTGGAAAAAGGTATTCCCAAACTAAGTAGGACTGATTTCTGGACTTGCCTGGGTTTTTGGATGATCAGAGCCATGGTTTAATATTAGCATGAACAATTGAGAAGGGCTTTTAGTTGCATGTACATTAAAACTACATTCAAGACAGATGAAAGAAAGAAAGAAGGAACAAGAAGGAAAGAAGGAAAGCCATGGATAGATGTAACATGTTTCTTTCATCTATCTCAAAATGCTTCCATCTGTATGATTTCATTTTCCCCAACAGTTCCTGGACAAGTATTATTGTTCTCTTTATTTTGTTTTTTAAAATTTCTATTTATTTATTTATTTATTTATTTTGAGATAGAGTTTTGCTCTTGTTGCCCAGGCTAGAGTGCAGTGGCGCAATCTTGGCTCAGCACAACCTCCGCCTCCCAGGTTCAAGCAATTCTCCCACCTCAGCCTCCGGAGTAGCTGGGATTACAGGCATGTGCCACCACGCCCGGCTAATTTTGTATTTTTAGTAAAGATGGGGGTTTGGTTGGTCAGGCTGGTCTCGAACTCCCAACCTCAGGCAATCCGCCCACCTCGGCCTCCCAAAGTGCTGGGATTACAGGTGTAAGCCACCATGCCCAGCCTGTTCTCTTTATTTAATGGTTGTAGGGAGACCAAATGACTTAGTCCAAAGTGCTTTTGCTGGTCAGTAGATGATACAGTGAAACATCTACCAGATGACACAGATTCCTTGTTTAAAAACACTGGCCTTTCTGTGATGTTTCTAAGAAATCAAACTCCTGCCATGGCCTCTCTTCCCCCTCTTTTCATTGCACTACCTCAGCACCCCCGTAGGGCCCAGGGAAGAGTCTATTAGGGTGATTCGAAGACTCTCTGATGTTAAAAAGATTCTCAGCTTAAATCCAAGATAGCACAGTCACGGGTTGTGTGGGTTTTCTTTTTTTTTTTTTCTTCTTCTCCATATTGCTTTAAATAAAAATCTTGGAGCCACCAGCCATGTAATGATGGATTATTTTAAGTAACAACTGGAGGGGGGGCACAGAATAAATTAGAAACACAGACCCTTCCTCCTCAGTTTGGCAGGAGGAGATTTCTGCTGCTCGGATTTGAAACCGTGGGTTTCTCTGCTGCCTGCACAGAGGAAGGAGGCCACATGCTCAGGAGGGTGAGAAATAATGTGGTCCTCTTCTTCAGTGTCTTCTCATTAAAGGCAGCCATCTGCTGAATTATGCAGTGCGCTCTCAGCCGGCCCTGGAGTTGGGTCATCCATTCCACTCACTTAAAGGTGAAGAGGGAAAAGATCTGTAGGCCTTCTCAGGTACAGGCCTCAGGGCTCAGGTTTCCCCTGCCGTGGCCCTCTCTGTCCCAGAATGAAGGCCCTGGGGTAACAAAAGTGGAGCTCTCTTTTCCTGGCCCTGATGAGGTGTGAGGTCGTGTTCAGTTTCCTTTCACATTGGAAGCCCCCAGCTCTGAACACTGGCGCCGAGGCAGGAACTGGGTGTTTTCAGGTCTCCATTAAACAAGACCAGATGGAGTCAGAGGCAGATTCAGGCTCCCTAGAGGGCATTTGGGCATTCACCCAGAGGCCTGTGGGTAAACCTTTTCTTTTTGAGCAGAGGAGGTAACAATAGCCAGAACACCTAGAAACCTCTCTTTCAATTGCCTGCCTTCCAGGGAATCTGGCTGGCTTTTGTGGGAAAGTTGTACTCACCCTGAGCAGGGGTCACCCCCGGCCTGAGACAGAGATATTTGACCTAGACTTTGGCTTATTGAGTTAGGTAGGCTTGTGTTAGCCTTGGGGTTCTTCAGCAGAACTGGGCAGCTGGCCAGGCTGAGGCTTAGGCCGCAGTCGGAAGAGAGGGAAATGGGAGGGAAAAGCGGGGAAGTGAATGGAGAGCAGGAACGCACAACGCCTTCCACAGCACTGACTGCGTCAGTTGCCTTCTGTGGGCCAGAACCACGTTGGGGAGCTCACAGGTTTCCAGGTTCGGTTCCTTGACCCTTCTGCCCCTGACCAGCACCAAGCCAGAAGCTCAACGTCCTGGAATTTTACCAGCATAAAGCAACACATCTGCCACTTGAGTCAGCTTTTCCATTTGAGAGTGGCAGTCGGCTAGATGGGGGCCTGGATCCCAGCACTGTTCTCTGTCACTAAATCATTCTGTGACGTGGGTCAAGTGACTTCCTCTCTGTGAGTCTCTGTTTCCCCTTTTGTGAAATGAAAGGGCTGGATCAGGTGATCTTTAAGGGCGTTTCCAGCTCTAACATTGTATAGTGCTAATGTTTCCTTTTTCTCCGGCCTCATTTCTTTTAGGTCCTTGCCTGCCTCTGCTTCCGAATGAGGTGGCAGAATTGAACCCCACCCCTTCCCTGCTTTGACCCCTTGAGCTGGGTGGGGAGAGGGTTGTGGGGAAGGTCAATCTGTGCTTTTAGCTCAGCAGGATCTCAGTAAGTGGAACAGAAACAACCCTTCAGATACTGCCTATCCATGTAGGGGTAGATAGCTATTGTCTTCCTATAAAGGTACATGACAGCTGAATGTTTGTCTATTGAATCCTGCTTTCAAGGCAGTTGGAGAGCTGACTAGTTAATGGAATCCTGCTGTGAATCCTTTTATAGAATGAAAAGCCACTCTGGAATTTATCTTGTGTATTAAAATCAGTTTCATCTATTGGATTTGCCAAAAATGGGCCTCCTGCTCTGTCTGGTAAGGACAGTCTGTCTAGGGTTTCTTCAGTGTCCGCTAAGCTGCTCCCCAACTGAAGGGCATTTCTGAGGCACCCTGGGGGCGCTGCCAGCTTTTGCAGGCCTTATTTCTCCTTAGAATAGCCCCCACAATTCTCTTTCCAGGATAGGGCATTGCTACTACTCAGTTTCCTCTTAACCTGGCTTAATCAGCACGAGGAACATGCTGATATTTGATGTGTTGCATGCATTCGAGGGTTTTTAAAAAAAAACCTGTGGGAATGCCTGGCACGGTGGTTCACACCTGTAATCCCAGCATTTTGGGAGGCTGAGGCAGGCAGATCAAGAGGTCAAGAGATTGAGACCAGCCGGGCCAACGTGGCAAAACCCTGTCTCTACTAAAAATACAAAAATTAGCCAGGCGCCTATAATCCCAGCTGCTCAGAAGGCTGAGGCAGGAGAATCGCTTGAACCCAGGAAGTAGAGGTTGCAGTGAGCCGAGATCGTGCCACTGTACTCCAGCCTCAGTGACAGAGTGAGACTCCATCTCAGAAAAAAACAAAAACAAAAACAAAAAACCTCTAGGAACTTATCAGTGCTTTTGTGGTTCTTATGACTGATTATACAGCGCACCCTTGACAGCACTGGAGGCAGCAGAGGAAGCTATCAGCTACCTGATTGTTTCATTAAGACTTTTTGCTACGTGTTTCAGGATATATGATTTGACTTCTGGTTCACATGAATCTTTATAGTAAGAAGTTATATTGTATGACAATAAGTTATATATTGTGTGTAATAATAAGTTATAATAAGGGGGCCAGGCACGGTGGCTCACGCCTGTAATCCCAGAACTTTGGGAGGTCGAGACAGCTGGATCACTTGAGGTCAGGAGTTCGAGACCAGCCTGGGCAACATGGTGAAACCCTGTCTCTACTAAAAATTCAAAAATTAGCCTGGTGTGGTGGTACACACCTGTAATCCCAGCTACTCAGGAAGCTGAGGGAGGAGAATTGCTTGAACCCAGGAGGCGGATGTTGCAGTGAGCTGAGATTGTGCCGTTGCACTCCAGCCTGGCAACAGAGTGAGACACTGTCTAAAAAAATTTGTAATAAGGAGACTAATAGGGTTTTATTGTATTGCTGGTAAAATAAATGATTTATACACAATAAAACTGCCTGAAAGCTAAATGCTGTGATGACCCAAATTGTCAAGCACCTTTTTGGTTGTAGTTCAAGCTTTTTCTAAAATATCCGAGGCCACTTTCCTACCCAGGAAAGCATCATCATTGAATCTTTTTTTTTTTAAATAACATTTTCCCTGTTTATAAAAGTAAACTATGCCTATTGTAGGAGGGAAAACACAGAAAAGCAACGTCACCTACAATCTCTCTACCCAAAATAAACCACTGACGTTATTTTGGTGCGCGTTCTTCCAATCTTTTAAAAAATTCAGATACTTTTTCCCCTGTCATTAGAATGGCCCTGTGTATACAGTTTGGTTTTCCTGTTGTTGTTCGCCTTTGGTGAGCATTTCCTTTTGTCATTAAATAGTCTTAGAAAACATTTTTTCTCAGCTGCTTAATATTCCTCATGTATCACTGAACGGATGAATTGGGTTTCATAGCCTTGGAGATTTGCAGGGTCTTTAAGAGATCAGTGTTCAGGGTTGGGAGTAGAAATGGAGAACAGGGAGGTGTGAGAGCTTGGGTCCACCAGTAGCTGACTGAAGAGAGTCCCATTTCAGTATTTCTGTTCTTCCCTAGCGTTTTTTGGTGGTGGTTGTTTATTTGTTTGTTCTTTTGAGACAGAGTCTTGCTCTGTCACACAGACTGGAGTGCAGTGGCCCGATCTCGGCTCACTGCAACCTCCCCCTCCTGGGTTCAGGCGATTCTCCTGCCTCAGCCTCTCAAGTGGCTGGGATTACAGGTATAAGCCATCAAGCCAGGCTAATTTTTGTATTTTTAGTAGAGACAGGTTTTCCCCAAGTTGGCCAGGCTGATCTCGAACTCCTGGCCTCAAGTAATCTGCCTGCCTTGGCCTCCCAAAATGCTGGGATTACAGGCGTGAGCCACTGCACCTGGCCACTTTTCTAGCATTTGGATGGGAATGGCCAGAGGCGAAAGTTTAGGGACAGCCCACTCATCAGCAATGAGTTTCAAACATTTTGCTCTTATTGTTGAGAATGACGGCTACTAACTTAGCCACCCTGGTTTGAAACAGAGGTGGGAAATTCTCCATTGACACAGATGCACCTGCAGTTCCCAGAGGCCTCAAATATGGCTTGCTTCTGATCACAGAGGTTGGAAGAGGGGCCGAGAGGAGTAGGGGACAGAGGTGGCCTACTTGGGTGCTTATGGGACTCTTTATGTTCAGTAACAGCAATGAGAAAAAGATGCGCAGCTGGAACCACCGTAACTTGTTCTTGATAATGTGAACCTTACGAATATTCAATTAAAAGACGAAATTGGTGTGTCCTCAGGAGAGGAGGCGGAAGAGAAAGAGAGCGGTGTTTCTGCCTGTGATATGAAATGTGGTATAACGTATTTCAAAACCGCAGGTGACTGCAGATGAGGAGAAAACAGGAAATGTAATTGGGGAGGGGAGTGGGGCGCTCTCCCAATTCTCAGGAGCACTCTTTCATTTTGCCTTCCTTTTAGCTCCTCTCAGATTCTCTGCATCCTAATTACCCCTGCTGCAAAGCTGAGTGAGAACTCTTCTTTCTTATATTAAAAACATTTTAAAATTACATGGGTAACGTGCGAATACATTCGTGCTATAAAAGAGTCAAACAATACAGAAGCATACTGACTACTCCCCTGACTGAGCCCGTATTTCCATCCCCCTCCCCTGAGGTCGCCACAATTGTGGGTTTGGTGGCTGTCTTTTCAGTCCCGTTTCTATGCATTCACATACGTTTACTTGCAAATACACATATACAGGGCTTCTGGAGCATATATGGGCTCATATTATGGTTATAGTTTACAACTTCTATTTTCCTTCCTTCCTTCCTTCTTTCCTTCCTTTCTTTTCTTTCTTCTTTCTTTCTTTCTTTCTTTCTTTTTCTTCTTTCCTTCTTCCCCCCCTCCCCCATGGCCAAGTGTACACTTGAGAGTTTTTTCTTTTTTCTTTTTTTTTTTTTGAGACGGAGTCTCATTTTGTCACCCAAGCTGGAGTACAGTGGCGCGATCTCGGCTCATTGCAACCTCTGCCTTCCTGGATTCAAGCAATTCTTCTGCCTCAGCCTCCTGAGTAGCTGGGATTATAGGCACCTGCCACCGTGCCTAATTTTTGTGTTTTTAGTAGAGATGGGTTTTTGCCATGTTGGCCAGGCTGGTCTCAAACTCCTGACCTCATGATCTGCCCACCTCGACCTCCCAAACTGCTGGGATTACAGGCATGAGCCACCGC